>OZ024746.1:2271746-2316746 GCA_964016885.1 Eledone cirrhosa
ATGCTAGCGTGGAAGATGGACGTTAAATGATGATGATGATGATGATGTAACCATCCTGCCTTTTTGTATATTAGGAACTATATATATCTTTCTTTATTTAAAATTGTAAGATGGGATTTGGCTGCTATTTCTACTAGGTCAACTGAGTAGAGACTACCGTATGACATTTTTCAACTAGAAATTAAAACCTGCTCCACATTCTAGAAATATTACATTTGTATTATCAGTAATGTAATTATAACTCTTTCTCTTTCAATGACAATTTCCCAGTCAGAAGATTTATTACACTCTATTGTTTTAATAAACCTGCAATTGAATTTGAAAAAAACCACAGATTTTGTATTTCATTAGTCTGTTTTGTTTTTACAACCAATTACTCACAGGTCCCAAATAAGGGGGGGGGGGTTTAGAATAAGTGGGGTGGTGGTGGTTGGAAAACCGGTAATTTTTCCAGGTTATCTCTGTTGATTTAAAAAAACCCCCCAGAATTAGTCGCTTAGTTTACATATTGAGACTCCAATCCATCCTATATATTTTATAATGTATATCAGTTCTGTATCAGCAAGACATGGTCACCTGATGCAGCATTTCTCATTACAGGACAGCTCGTCTAACCCATGCTAGCATGGAAAATGGACGTTAAACAGTGATGATGATGATGGGATTTCTAGTAATGTACTTTTTTTGTCATATATAATGTTTTTTAATGTATAAAGAAAATTAATTATTGCAAGAATGCTACCTCTTAAAATATAATTAAAAAATTAATAAGCAGGGAGGAACGATTATTTGAGACCAAAAAGTATGTCTATTGAATAGCTTTTTTGGTGGTTTATCTCCCACAACTACTACTGTAAGGTGTCATGGTGTTGGAGTGAAGTAAGAAATAGTTCTCCTGGATAAGATGCCAGGCTATGAATGATTAGTTGTTATTGTTTAACTTCAGGCCAACCCTGAGCAAGCAACACTATGAATAAACATGTTTTCAGACAAACGTATCTAGGAATTAATTATTTAATGTATCCTTAAAGGTGCCTGGCTGTTATATAAGGGAGATTTAGCTACTATTTCTAAAGCAAATATTCAAATGAGATTCAAAGACTGGAGTGGAACATTGGTCAGCTGGTCTTGTGAAGTAGGTGAAAACTTGTATGAAAGACACTGGATCCATTAAAAGAACACCATCCTCTAACCAACAGAGAATGTATTAGCCAGACATCTCAAGCCATGTGCAGACCTCAGATCCACCTGATCCTCTTTATTTTCTAACTTTTGGTTTTTCACACTTCTCTTAACCCTTTAGCATTTAAACCAGCCCTATCCGGCAAGAATTCTCTCACCTCTTTCTGTTCAAACCAGCTGTAACTGGACACTTATACTGTTGTTAAAGTATTGTTCTCAAAATAAATAACATCAAAATCTCATAGATTCGATATTATGTGAGATTATTATGTCAGGTAAAGCCGTTAATGAGAAAATATAATAGTATATATAGAGTAATGTAAATGGTAAAGGGTTAAAGTATTTTGCTGTTTATTCCTACTCTCTTTCTCTCTCCCTCTCCTTCTAATAATACAGTATTTTTCTTATATTCAAGATGTACATATTTAACTAAAAACTAACATTTCACAAGTCTCATGATTAAACATTTTCTATTATTTCTTTTCTTTTTATCCCTCTAGGTCTGTTCTCCTGGCATCCTACACTAATGGCTATTTCTGTAAGTACTGTTCATCTCTGAACTACCTTGGTATTCAGGGTCAGTTGTTCCCAGTAAAGGGTTCACTGCCAGAATTGATACTAGGATATCATTAAATCTAAAATAGGATTGGGGAGACTAAAATTCTGAGTTATTTTAAGTATTTATGATTGACTGGTTATTTTAGACATTTTTCATTGACTGGTTTCTAAATTTTGGTAATAAAAGGTGTAGGAGGTTGGTTGGAACATTACCAACACCAATACCAACACCAATACCAATAATTTTACAAGTTACTGGTATTGTTATTGGCAATTTAACACTTTTGATACTAAATTTCCAAAGCCACCCCTGGTTCAGTTATATAAACCTGTTTGTTTTAAAGTTTATTTAAAAACCTTCCATCTTATTTTCATGTCAGAACCTTTGTTAAGTTATGTTCCAAACATTCCAAACACCAGCTTAATCATAAAAAAGTTAGTTATACTATTAAATCTCTCCAAATTCTTGATTATTTTCAAATTTATTTGAAACTTATTAGTGTATTTTAACTGCAAAAGCAAAAACTAAAATTACTTAGTCATATATTTGGGGAAAGGGATTTGATGATTAAATCAACCCCAGTTCTTCACTGGTACTTTATTTTATAGACTCTGGAAGGACAAAAGGAAAAGTTGACCTCAAATCAGTTTGAACTCAGGTCATAAAAGACAATAACTAAATACTGCAAGGCATTTTGTCCAACATTAACAATTCTGCTATGACAGAAAGCCATAAATTGGTAGGGAAAGATATTGTCAAGAGAATTACTCACAGTATATAACTGGTACTTATTTTATTGATCTCTGAATGATATTGGGAAGAAGAAGCCTTGGTCAGATTTGAACTTATGTTATCTTATTTATCTATTAAGATGTACATCTTTGTTCTCAGTTTTAACTCTTTTATTACCATATTTCTGATGTGGTGAATTGGCAGTCATTAGAACGGTGGATTACTTTGTGCTATTTGTTCTGGCTCTCTTCTCCCTCAGTTCAAATTCCATCGAGGTCAACTTTGCCTTTCATCCATTCCAGGTCGATAAAAAAAGTACCAGCCTACTACTGGGATCAATTCTTCCTCTATATCTCTTTCTTACTTCCTCTCTCTCTCACTTCCTATCTTTCTCTGCTATATTTAGACCTGGGGAGGGGATGGGCTGTATGACATTACAGTGCCCCAACAACTCCATCAGGAGTTATGGGACTCTTCTCTACACTGTATTTAAACTAGAAATATAAATAGTTGTAACTAGATACCATTCTAATGATTCTGCCATTTAATTTCTTATCCACTGTCATCATCATCATCATTGTTGTGGTACAATAATTGTAATGTTTTCTACTTTAGGCACAAGGCCAGCAATTTTGAGGGGAGGGGAAAGTCAATTAAATCAGCCCCAGTACATTACTAGTGCTTTATTTATCGACTCCATAAGGATTAAAGGCAAAGCTAACCTCAGCGGGATTTAAACTCAGAATGTAAAGGGCCGTAACTCTATGCTGTGAAGCATGGTATCTGACTCTCTACTGATACTGCCAATCCACTGCCTTCAATCCAATTATAATAATTTGGCATTGAATTGTCTCTCAAGTACAGATCTCTATTATTCTATTGACCATTCCTCTGGGAAACAATTTTAGCAGAGACGTTGGCTGGTGTGTTTGTTGACGTGTTGGTTGTGTGATGTGTTGGTTGTGTGATGTGTTGGTTGTGTGATGTGTTGGTTGTGTGATGTGTTTGTTGACGTGTTGGTTGTGTGATGTGTTGGTTGTGTGATGTGTTGGTTGTGTGATGTGTTGGTTGTGTGATGTGTTTGTTGACGTGTTGGTTGTGTGATGTGTTGGTTGTGTGATGTGTTTGTTGACGTGTTGGTTGTGTGATGTGTTTGTTGACGTGTTGGTTGTGTGATGTGTTGGTTGACGTGTTGGTTGTGTGATGTGTTTGTTGACGTGTTGGTTGTGTGATGTGTTTGTTGACGTGTTGGTTGTGTGATGTGTTTGTTGACGTGTTGGTTGTGTGATGTGTTTGTTGACGTGTTGGTTGTGTGATGTGTTTGTTGACGTGTTGGTTGTGTGATGTGTTGGTTGACGTGTTGGTTGTGTGATGTTTGTTGACGTGTTGGTTGTGTGATGTGTTTGTTGACGTGTTGGTTGTGTGATGTGTTGGTTGTGTGATGTGTTTGTTGACGTGTTGGTTGTGTGATGTGTTTGTTGATGTGTTGGTTGTGTGATGTGTTGGTTGTGTGATGTGTTTGTTGACGTGTTGGTTGTGTGATGTGTTTGTTGACGTGTTGGTTGGTGTGATGTGTTTGTTGACGTGTTGGTTGTGTGATGTGTTGGTTGACGTGTTGGTTGTGTGATGTGTTGGTTGACGTGTTGGTTGTGTGATGTGTTGGTTGACGTGTTGGTTGTGTGATGTGTTGGTTGTGTGATGTGTTTGTTGACGTGTTGGTTGTGTGATGTGTTTGTTGACGTGTTGGTTGGTGTGATGTGTTTGTTGACGTGTTGGTTGTGTGATGTGTTTGTTGACGTGTTGGTTGTGTGATGTGTTTGTTGACGTGTTGGTTGTGTGATGTGTTTGTTGACGTGTTGGTTGTGTGATGTGTTTGTTGACGTGTTGGTTGTGTGATGTGTTTGTTGACGTGTTGGTTGTGTGATGTGTTGGTTGACGTGTTGGTTGTGTGATGTGTTGGTTGACGTGTTGGTTGTGTGATGTGTTGGTTGACGTGTTGGTTGTGTGATGTGTTGGTTGTGTGATGTGTTGGTTGATGTGTTGGTTGTGTGATGTGTTGGTTGACGTGTTGGTTGTGTGATGTGTTGGTTGACGTGTTGGTTGTGTGATGTATGTTGGTTGTATCATATGTGTTGGTTGGTGTGTTGGTTGTGTGTGGTTGAAGTGACAAAAGTGATAATGACCAGCAAGGAGATAATTACTGATTACTTTGGGGGGATTTATTTTAACTATAGAATGGAACAAAACCACATTACATTAGTGTTCACAGAAAAATAATTATAAAGACAAAAACGTATATATTGTTGTGAAATGTTTAGATGTGGTGGAATTTGTGATAGATTAAATGCCCATAGATATATTTAAACAAACATTATGCATGAGTTATGAAGAAGCTAACTAATCTATCCAATACATTTCTTAATTCTTTGGTCATAATTTTGTGTAGGTCAAAAACAAATAAACTAGTATTTCAAGAACTTTTCACATCCATACAATAACAAATTCACAATTGTTGTTTTCTGTTATTCATTTCTTTCTTTTGCTTTTCTAATTTCAGTTTTGCTTTCTGATGTTTGAGGGAATTCTCATTTTCTCTCCACATAGTTCTTTAATTGGTTCCAAGAATCGTTCCACCAAAGTAACATGGCATTGGGTTATGTTACTTGTATCATTTATCTCTGCTGCAGCTGGTATAATCATAATTTATTATAACAAAGCTTTAAACAATAAACCCCATTTCACATCATGGCATGGATTAATTGGTATCATAACTGTCACCTATTTCTTACTACAGCTCTCTGCTGGTATATTTGTAAAATATCCAAAACTTTTACCAAATTTTAAACTTGTAGATTTGAGACTTTATCATGCTACATCTGGGCTAGTTGCCTTCTTATTGGTATGTTTCTCATTGTTTTTGTCGATGTATTCAAACTGGTTTTGTAAGAATATTACTGGCACATCATGGTATGCTTGTGTTGGTTGTATTGGACTTATGGCAACTATGATTACGAACCAGGTCACTTCAGCATATCTGTCCCGACTTCAGAAACGCATGCAACAAAAGATTCGTCCACCAATTTGATTTGATATATTAAAAATATTATTTCTAAAACATTTTTTATTAAATACAAGGAAGCTATGTTTTTTAATACAATTTATATACTTATGAAATAAAAAATTGTTTTCATCTTGTTCTTTGCTTGGAAACATTTATTGTTCAGATTATTGATTTCATCTTTTGTATTTCTAATGACACATCATCATCATCAATACTATTGCTGGCAACACCACCACCTCTACCATCATCATTGTTTTTACTCGTAAAACAACTTGTTGAAAATCTTTATTGAATCCTCATATGTCGGTGTGTGTATATATATATAAATATATGTATTATGTACAAAATACTATGTCTTTTTCTAATGATATATGGCTCTTTCTCTCTCTCTCTATATCTTTTATTTTGAATTATTGATGCTCTGGACAAACGTCCATTGAGTTTTGCTACTGAGAAACATAATCATCATATATTATGTTATGACACCTTAACTTATATATACACACAAGTACTCTACCTAATTAAAATTGTTTCTGAGGATAAACATATGAGATGGCTGTGTTTTATTGAGGTCAATACCATGGAACTCCATAACTGCTATTGATTAGTCAACATAATCAATAACATCATGGGTCATTTCACCCTTTGAAACAATTGTAGATTAATTAAGCATTGAATCTTGTCCTTTTTGTTTTTATTGTTCAACTTTATATATAGAGAGAGATGACACAAAAACAAGATGGTGTAGGACAATAAAGGAGAGACACAAAATAAAAACCTAGTCACTGAGGAGGTCATAGAATGTGTGACAAAAGAGCTTTGACAATATATAAACCATCCGGTTATCGAACCAACCGGAAATTTATAATAAATTGAAGTGAAATCCAACAGGTGCATGTGTTTTTATTGGCAGCATGACCCTACCAAAGTATAACAGTATCTGTTTCAGATAAGAAGTCTTGCAAAACAAATTCAAAAACAAAGTATTTATATATATATATATTTGTGTATATATATATATGTATTTATTTATCTATACAGTTGTCCCCCGGTATTTGTGGGAGGGGGGGTAACGTTCCTAGATCACCTGCTAAGAGTGAAAAAACTGCGAATATTGGACGTTGTCCATAAAAATGCCTATAAACATCAAAATATAGGACAGCAAATATGGTATATTATTATTATTAATAATCATGAAAAAATATGACATAAAAAAAAATCACGTAAGAAATTTACGATTCCGCGAATATGCAGTGGTTTTTACGAACAATTATTAGGTTCTAAGGAAAATTCTTTTATATATATATATTTATCATCATTATCGTTTAATGTCCATCTTTCACGCTAGCATGGGTTAGACGGGTTTGTCCTATTTAGAGGCAAGGTGGGTTGGGTGACCGTGTCTCGCTCATATAGGACTGTTTCTGGCTGGTTTTCTATGGCTTGATGCCCTTCCTAACACCAACCACATTTACAGTGTGTGTTGGCTGCTTTTTACCATGTCTTTTACATGACCACTTTACAGTGTGGGCTGGGTGCTTTTTGTCGTGACAACTACATGCCGACTTAGCTGTGGGCTTCACTGGATACATTTACTTTGGCCTGTCCTCATGGAGGTGTATGGAAGAGTGGGGTGGGGCATACTGTATATATGCTTCGGCTTGTGTTCGTGGGAAGTTGGGTCTTCTGTATTACTGTGTATTGCCAGAGATCTCGGTCATGTGTCATCATCTTTGAGAGGTGCAATTGGGCAAGGTCAGCTTTTATCACCTCCTCCCAAGTTTCCCCACTCCAAGGCTTATATATATATTTATAAGAAAATGAAGTTCTTTAAAGAGTTGTCCCACATGGGTGAAAGTATAAGGAAAAGAAATTGAAAATGCAACGAGTCTTTTAAGAATATTTATTTATTTATTTATTTACCGGTTTCACAGTTCTTTAGATTGGGGGTTTGTGTTTCTGTTGTTGTTTGTCCTCGCCTCTCTCTGTACACATACACATACACACACACACACGTGTGTGTATGTGTATAAGCTGTTTTGCTCAAAACAGGAGAAAGCTCTCTACATTTGTAGCTTGTAGTTATGATGGAGATTCAGTATAAGAATAACATTAAGAAAAATGATGAGGGGTACATAATTCAATGAATAAACATCAGCATTTTTCTTAATGTTATTCTTTAGATATAGACAAGCAAGACAGCTATGTCAGCATAGACCAGCCAGCTGATGATAGACAAGGCTAGATTGCCCAGCCAAGCCAATAAGTTCACCAGATAGCCCATTCAACACGGGTGATCTAGCCAACACAGCCCAACCCAATCCAGTTAACCTAGATAGTCCACACCCACCAGATCATATTAGTCTTATTTCATTCTAGTCTTTGCATATCTTCTGCATTCATGGCTCATGTCTCGGTGCCATGTAACATTGCAGTTTACATGCAGACATCATACAGTCTAGGTTAACACAGGTCAGCCAACCTAGACAAACTTTGCCAAAAGCCTAGGCCAGTCAACTAGCCAAGCCTAACTCAGTGCAATTAACCCTGACAAACTAAATGGTCCAGCCAGCCCAGACCAATCCATGCTTTATATATAAAGAGAGGAGGTAGGAAGTCTATAAAGTGTACTCTATAATAAAATCACTGACAGAATAACATAGAAAATAGTCTTTGAATGTGGTAGATGTGCAGGAGGAGTTAGCCATTAGAACACCAATGAAATACATTATTTCTAACCCAAGAACAGTTCACTACAAGTAGTTAATAGCTTCTGTTACCTAAGTGGCTTAATTAGCAGTGGCGAAAGATTCTCTGAAAGCATATAAGCTAGATTAGCTAACAGAGTGGAAAGAAGTTCAGAGAACAGCTAACTCTCTTAGTAAATTAGTAATGAAGCAGTTATCTATTGTGAATATATATCATCATCACCGTTTTACGTCCGTTCTTCCACGCTAGCATGGGTTAGATGGGTTGTCCTGTTGTGAGCAGTGTCCGGTTGGCTGACCTTGTCTTGCTCATACGGGAACTGATTCTGGCTTGATTTCTACAGCTGGATGCCCTTCCTAACACCAACCTCATTTACAGTGAGTGGTGGGTGCTTTTTTGCTGTGGCACCTCCACGACCACTTTACAGTGGAATGATAGGGATCCCAGTCCTATCATCTCATTTCTACAGCTGAGTAAACTGGAGCAATGTGAAATAAAGTGTCTTGCTCAAGGAAGACACTTTATTTCACATTGCTCTCTCTCTCTCTCTATATATAGAGAGAGAGAGAAAGAAAGAAAGAGAAAGACTACGGTGCTGAGACCGAGGAAAACACAAATCGTGAGAGTACTCAATGCATGGGGAGATGCAGAGAGGGTATAGAGATATGTAAAACCCCAACATCTTCAAAGTGAAGGTAATATAGTTTTCAACTAGCAATAACTACACCTCAGATATACCTCATTAGCCATAGTACCGCCGATATTATAATAAGTGAGAGTAAAATAGATAAACAAAGCAGCCTTGAACCATCAACCGCTACATTGGCTTCCCCTTTGGAAGATATGTTTTTGTATTCAAAGAACAGGGAAATAACAACAAAATACCTAATGCAAAAAAAAATAGGCAAAACAGCTTGATGTGATAACAGATGTAGAATCTGTAGAATAAACATTGAATATGTCAGCCACATCATAAGCAACTGTCCAAAGATGTCATCATGGTACTATTTACCTATGAGGCATGATGTAGTGACCAAAACACTACACAATACGTAGAAAGGATATCCCTGACAATAAACATATTAAACATTTGATGTGGAAGCTATAAAAGAAAAATAAGAATATATCAGATAAGCAAAGTTAACTTCAGTTGGATTTGATCTCGAGGCCCAAAGTATTTTATACTTTATTTTATCGGTTCTCTCATTGCCCCCCTTAATATATTAGTAATAATTGTTTTTAATTTTGGCACAATACCAGCAATTATTCCAGTGTATTACTGGTACTTTATTTTATCGAAGGATGAAAGGCAAAGTTAACCTTGGCGGGATTTGAACTCAGACCGTAAAGTGCCATAACTCTATGCTGCAAAGCATTGCGTCCGACTCTCCACTGCCCTGATAATAATTATTTCTACTTTAGGCACAAGGCCAGCAATGACCCAGTGCATTACTGGTACTTTATTATATCGTCCCCGTAAGGATGAAAGGCAAAGTTAACCTCGGCGGGATTTGAACTCAGATCGTAAAGGGACGTAACTATGCTGGAAAGCATGGCGTCCGACCCTCCACCGATACTGCCAATCCACCGCCTATCACTGCCCTGATAATTGTTTCTACTTTAGGCACAAGGCTAGAAATTTTGGGGGAGGGGAAAGTCGATTAAATCGATCCCAGTGCATTACTGGTAGTTTATTTTATCAACAAGGATGAAAGGCAAAGCTAACCTCAGCGGGATTTGAAATCAGAACGTAAACGGCCGTAATTCTATGCCGCAAAGTATTTGGTCTGACGCTCTACCGATTCTTCCAGATTCCATAATTCCCGAAGGATACTTTACTGTTTAATAAAAAATATGCTTCAGTTATAATTTAGTTTTAAGTTTTTCAAGAGTGTTCTCCCCTGCTACAACATGGTCATGTGGTTTCAAGAGTGTTCTCCCCTGCTACAACATGGTCATGTGGTTTCAAGAGTGTTCTCCCCTGCTACAACATGGTCACGTGGTTTTGAAAAAATACTCTCTTTAGGTATTTTTATTTCGTAGTTTCATACTTTATTTACATCTGTAGTTGTAGTGTCCCCTTCTCAGTGGTGCAGCACTGTAGTTGTAGTGTCCCCTTCTCAGTGGTGCAGCACTGTAGTTGTAGTGTCCCCTTCTCAATGGTGCAGCACTGTAGTTGTAGTGTCCCCTTCTCAATGGTGCAGCACTGTAGTTGTAGTGTCCCCTTCTCAGTGGTGCAGCACTGTAGTTGTAGTGTCCCCTTCTCAATGGTGCAGCACTGTAGTTGTAGTGTCCCCTTCTCAATGGTGCAGCACTGTAGTTGTAGTGTCCCCTTCTCAGTGGTGCAGCACTGTAGTTGTAGTGTCCCCTTCTCAGTGGTGCAGCACTGTAGTTGTAGTGTCCCCTTCTCAGTGGTGCAGCACTGTAGTTGTAGTGTCCCCTTCTCAGTGGTGCAGCACTGTAGTTGTAGTGTCCCCTTCTCAATGGTGCAGCACTGTAGTTGTAGTGTCCCCTTCTCAGTGGTGCAGCACTGTAGTTGTAGTGTCCCCTTCTCAGTGGTGCAGCACTGTAGTTGTAGTGTCCCCTTCTCAGTGGTGCAGCACTGTAGTTGTAGTGTCCCCTTCTCAATGGTGCAGCACTGTAGTTGTAGTGTCCCCTTCTCAATGGTGCAGCACTGTAGTTGTAGTGTCCCCTTCTCAGTGGTGCAGCACTGTAGTTGTAGTGTCCCCTTCTCAGTGGTGCAGCACTGTAGTTGTAGTGTCCCCTTCTCAATGGTGCAGCACTGTAGTTGTAGTGTCCCCTTCTCAGTGGTGCAGCACTGTAGTTGTAGTGTCCCCTTCTCAGTGGTGCAGCACTGTAGTTGTAGTGTCCCCTTCTCAATGGTGCAGCACTGTAGTTGTAGTGTCCCCTTCTCAGTGGTGCAGCACTGTAGTTGTAGTGTCCCCTTCTCAATGGTGCAGCACTGTAGTTGTAGTGTCCCCTTCTCAGTGGTGCAGCACTGTAGTTGTAGTGTCCCCTTCTCAATGGTGCAGCACTGTAGTTGTAGTGTCCCCTTCTCAATGGTGCAGCACTGTAGTTGTAGTGTCCCCTTCTCAGTGGTGCAGCACTGTAGTTGTAGTGTCCCCTTCTCAATGGTGCAGCACTGTAGTTGTAGTGTCCCCTTCTCAGTGGTGCAGCACTGTAGTTGTAGTGTCCCCTTCTCAGTGGTGCAGCACTGTAGTTGTAGTGTCCCCTTCTCAGTGGTGCAGCTGTAGTTGTAGTGTCCCCTTCTCAGTGGTGCAGCACTGTAGTTGTAGTGTCCCCTTCTCAGTGGTGCAGCACTGTAGTTGTAGTGTCCCCTTCTCAGTGGTGCAGCACTGTAGTTGTAGTGTCCCCTTCTCAGTGGTGCAGCACTGTAGTTGTAGTGTCCCCTTCTCAGTGGTGCAGCACTGTAGTTGTAGTGTCCCCTTCTCAGTGGTGCAGCACTGTAGTTGTAGTGTCCCCTTCTCAGTGGTGCAGCACTGTAGTTGTAGTGTCCCCTTCTCAATGGTGCAGCACTGTAGTTGTAGTGTCCCCTTCTCAGTGGTGCAGCACTGTAGTTGTAGTGTCCCCTTCTCAATGGTGCAGCACTGTAGTTGTAGTGTCCCCTTCTCAGTGGTGCAGCACTGTAGTTGTAGTGTCCCCTTCTCAGTGGTGCAGCACTGTAGTTGTAGTGTCCCCTTCTCAATGGTGCAGCACTGTAGTTGTAGTGTCCCCTTCTCAGTGGTGCAGCACTGTAGTTGTAGTGTCCCCTTCTCAATGGTGCAGCACTGTAGTTGTAGTGTCCCCTTCTCAGTGGTGCAGCACTGTAGTTGTAGTGTCCCCTTCTCAGTGGTGCAGCACTGTAGTTGTAGTGTCCCCTTCTCAGTGGTGCAGCACTGTAGTTGTAGTGTCCCCTTCTCAGTGGTGCAGCACTGTAGTTGTAGTGTCCCCTTCTCAATGGTGCAGCACTGTAGTTGTAGTGTCCCCTTCTCAGTGGTGCAGCACTGTAGTTGTAGTGTCCCCTTCTCAGTGGTGCAGCACTGTAGTTGTAGTGTCCCCTTCTCAGTGGTGCAGCACTGTAGTTGTAGTGTCCCCTTCTCAATGGTGCAGCACTGTAGTTGTAGTGTCCCCTTCTCAATGGTGCAGCACTGTAGTTGTAGTGTCCCCTTCTCAGTGGTGCAGCACTGTAGTTGTAGTGTCCCCTTCTCAATGGTGCAGCACTGTAGTTGTAGTGTCCCCTTCTCAGTGGTGCAGCACTGTAGTTGTAGTGTCCCCTTCTCAATGGTGCAGCACTGTAGTTGTAGTGTCCCCTTCTCAGTGGTGCAGCACTGTAGTTGTAGTGTCCCCTTCTCAATGGTGCAGCACTGTAGTTGTAGTGTCCCCTTCTCAATGGTGCAGCACTGTAGTTGTAGTGTCCCCTTCTCAGTGGTGCAGCACTGTAGTTGTAGTGTCCCCTTCTCAGTGGTGCAGCACTGTAGTTGTAGTGTCCCCTTCTCAATGGTGCAGCACTGTAGTTGTAGTGTCCCCTTCTCAGTGGTGCAGCACTGTAGTTGTAGTGTCCCCTTCTCAATGGTGCAGCACTGTAGTTGTAGTGTCCCCTTCTCAGTGGTGCAGCACTGTAGTTGTAGTGTCCCCTTCTCAATGGTGCAGCACTGTAGTTGTAGTGTCCCCTTCTCAGTGGTGCAGCACTGTAGTTGTAGTGTCCCCTTCTCAATGGTGCAGCACTGTAGTTGTAGTGTCCCCTTCTCAGTGGTGCAGCACTGTATCAGGTGGATTGGCAGTATCGGTAGAAGATGGACGCCATTCTGTGCAGCAAAGAGTTACGACCCTTTATGGTCTGAGTTCAAATCCGCCGAGGTTAACTTTGCCTTTCATCCTTACGGGGTCGATAAAATAAAGTACCAGTAATACACTGGGATAATTGCTGCTATTGTGCCAAAAGTAGAAACAATTATTTACTTCTACGCTGAATGTGTGCTGCTTATTATATAAAGTAGTTAATAGCCGTCATTCCACTAACCCTCGGGTCACGAATACTCCCTCCCACACTGCTTATTAATTTCATATATATATCATCATCATCACCGTTTTACGTCCCTTCTTCCACGCTAGCATGGGTTAGACGCAGTGTCCAGTAGGCTGACCTTGTCTTGCTCATACGGGAACTGATTCTGGCTTCATTTCTACAGCTGGATGCCCTTCCTAACACCAACCTCATTTACAGTGAGTGCTGGGTGCTTTTTTTGCCGTGGCACCTGCACGACCACTTTGCAGTGGAATGATATTGACCCCAGTCCCTATCATCTTATTTCTACAGCTGAGTAAACTGGAGCAATGTGAAATAAAGTGTCTTGCTCAAGGAAACAACACATCACCCGGTCTGAGAATTGAACTCACAACCTTTCGATTGCAAGGCCAATGCTCTAACCACTAAGCCATGTGCCTCCATAATATATATAAATATATATATATATATATATATATAAACGAACATGATGTGTTGGTGTAAATGGTAGCACAGTGGTCCGGATAACCAAAGATGTGGGTTTGACTCCCATGTACGTCAATACTCATCTTTTTCCATTTCTCCGGGGGTTCTTAACCCCACTATCAGGCTAAATAGTTTCTTTAATTTCTTTAGTCAAAATACGGCGAGAGCTTACATTTCTAATAATTTCAAACCCGCTCGCTGTTTCGAAAATATTCTTACTTGATATATATATATATATATATATATATATATTATATATATATATATATATATATATATATATAAATATATATATATATATAAATATATATATATATAAATATAAAGTTAAGAAAATTAACAAAGCGAGGACAAGACAACGAATGGAAACAAAACAAAATGAAAAACAATTTTTTAAGAGGAAACCTTAAAAAATTGTTAGGATAGAGCCAGTTTTAAACTAGTTAGACCATTATTCAACAGAGTACTTGATACTTGGGATAGTAGAGTATGGCTATATTATAAAGAGTTGGGGCTCGACAGCTGAGCTCTTGATGTTGAAATGGCAAGAGTTCAACCATCGGACCCAGACTCTTTATTATACATATAATATATATTTATATATATATAATATATTGTTGATCTAGCAAAGGCCTTTGACAGATTGCCTCGATCTATTATCTGGTGGTCCTTAAAGAAATTAGGTGTAGAAAAGTAGCTTGTAAGAGCAGTGCAAGCCATGTGCACAGGCGCTGTAAGTAAAGTGAGAAGAGGAAGTAAGTTTAGTGAGGAATTCAAAGTACAGGTAGGAGTTCATCAAGGTTCACTTCTTAGCCTACTGCTTTTTCTCTTAGTTCTCCAGGCCATAACAGAGGAGTTTAACATTGGTTGTCCATGGGAACTTCTCTATGCAGATGAAACCATAAAATAACTAGAAAATAAGTTCAACTATGGAAACAATCTGGAATGAAAGGGTCTGACAGTAAGCTTAGTCAAAACTAAAGTGCTATTGAGTAAGAAAGAAGATAGGACCCTGATTCCTCCAAGGAAGGGGCCCTGCTCAATATGTAGAAAAGGAGTAGGCATAAACTCCATATGATGTACACATTGTAAATTTTGGGTACACAAGAGATGTAGTGGGATAATAGGTAGACGAACAGGGAGGGAAGACTTGGTAGATTTACAATGTCTATATCCTTCCCAGCACTTTATCTACCTAGTTTATGATCTTTAGTTGATATCTTCAATATCAAGTGAGGGCCATAAGTAAAATCCTATACTATATACAGATGTTGTTGTTTAGCCTCATGTCAATGCTCCTTGAGCTGACTTATCATCTAGCATTCTAGGGACCATCCTGTTTTTATTTTCAGGCACTACATTGTACAATCTGTCCTTTATTGCTTTTAAAGGTGGTGGGGTGTAACTTGAAGGAGATTTGGTTGCTATTTCTAGCAGATCGAGTGACTGCATTGCAACCTCGTCAGTTTATGCTATAGACAGCTGTATGCTTATGATAAGTCAATTTGTAATGGAGCCAACTCTTTGAAGAGCTGCAATAAAATTTGTGCCAATTTTTCTATCTTTTGAAACTCTGTGACTGAATTTAACTGACCATGAAAATACCACTTTATGCTTCCAAGGGTCATTAATTTATTTGGAAAAGTGAAAAGTCAAGGTGTATTTATGCATTAATATGATTCTGTTAGTGAGAAAATGGACAAAGAACAAAACAAAAGAGATATCACTAGAGTACCATTAAGTCATTAAAATACCTGGTGGTTCATACACTACCATATTAGTCACTGTAGTGTTTCAATGGTTCAGTCCACTTGGTTACCAATAGGTACCACAGCATATGAACAATTCACTATTGTAGGTAGTGGCAATGATGTAAAACTGACAGGTGTTTCATCAACCTGCCGTGTTGAGCTCAACTGATTCTGCAGACATAGAGAAGGTGAGAAGAGAATTGAGCAAGAACTATTAAACAATAGTCTTTCACTCATCCTCCTCCTCCTTCCATCATCACCACCAACATAAATAATGTATAATATTCAGTAGATAGTATAAGGTGAGGAAGTATTGCCATAAATGACATTGTGACATGGCCAAGATATTAAGATAACAATGATCACATTTCCTTTATTTAACTGGAAGTTCAACATTGTAAGCAGTGGAAGAACTGTGGAATTGGAGAGTGTTCTATTAGTTTGCAGAAGGAAAAGTTACTTGCAATAGACCAGTGTCATCTACAGGGAAAGGTGCATCTCTCATCAGTTTAATGGTTTGGAAGCCTGAGATAAACTTACAAATACGGGTTCTTGTGAGTTAAAATAAAATAGAATTAGAAAATATGATGATTGCATTGAATTTCTGATGATTAAAGCCAGAAAAGCAAGAAACTTGTTTCTTATTTGAAGGAATTATACTGTTATCAAGTCTTCCAGAAATCTGTTATAATTGTATTACTGATGAAACAGAAATGATTAAATAAAATCAGAAATGTTCACCCAGAGCTTATTATATATAAGCTATCTTCAAGGATACTTCATAATAACAAAAACACTATTTCTGCATTTTAGAGTTGTGGATTTCTAGATTTCCAGTTAATTGAACATTTTCAAAGTACAGGTATCAAATGAGTGAGTAGCTTGGAGATGAGAGAGTCACACCAGATAGAGCTGCTACTTCTCTGAATTGAGAGATCATAGCTCCGATATTACAAACATGTGGTTAGAATGTCTCAGGAAAGAATCGCTGGACAGATTTTATAGGCAAAACCAACTGGCAAGAGAGCCAAGGGTAGACCCTGAGAAAGATGGTTGGATAACATCTGTGAGCTTGGCTGGTCTCTCTTGGAGATCCAGCCGGATCAGTTGCTTCTGACAGGACCTGCTGGACGGAGTGTTTGAGGACTTTTCCCCTCCCATGGCCTTCCCAGAAGAAGAAGCTATCAAATGGTATATAATATCTATCAACACTTGAATACATATAACTGTCTCTCTTTAACTGAACAGGTTTCACAAATACCTCCTTTCAAATTTAGTTCAATCAATAAATTACTCACAGCTAAACTGAAAAACTGCAACAAATAAAATACTAAAATAATTAAAACAATATTGATATTGTTACTATTTGAATACAGAGGTCATAGATTGAAGTAATACTTATTTAGATGAAATAAAACCAAGTTTAATAGAGAAAAAAAAAAAAAATGTATTGTTACAATATCTTAGAATTTTATTTCAGAATTTCTATATCATTCTCACCTCTACAATATTTTCTGGGGTTGTAAGTAATGTCTCTGTATCTAGAAAATAAGTGGAAAATATCATTAGCAATACATGTCAACATTTTCTGGTTAGGCATTTTTGTATTTTTATTTATATATATATATATATATATATATATATATATATATATATATATATATATATATATATATATATATATATATATATATATATATATATATATATATATATATATATATATATATATATATATATATATATATATATATATATATATATATATATATATATATATATATATATATATATATATATATATATATATATATATATATATATATATATATATATATATATATATATATAATGGAGGTACATGGCTTAGTGGTTAGAGCATTGGCCTTGCAATCGAAAGGTTGTGAGTTCAATTCTTGGACCAGGTGATGTGTTGTTTCCTTGAGCAAGACACTTTATTTCACATTGCTCCAGTTTACTCAGCTGTAGAAATGAGATGATAGGACTGGGGTCCATTGTAAAGTGGTCGTGGAGGTGCCACGGAAAAAAAAAAAAGCACCCACCACTCACTGTAAATGAGGTTGGTGTTAGGAAGGGCATCCAGCTGTAGAAATCAAGCCAGAATCAGTTCCCGTCCCACCCTTGCAAGCAGGGAAAAAGCGGACATAAAATGAAATGATGAAATGATATATAATATAGATATATTATAAAATAACAGGAGGCTGGACTGGTGTAATTCCTTAAAAGGTTTATTATGGTATGGTCATTTCAATGACCGGGTTCAGTATGAATCTGGTGACATCATCAGGTATTCGAAATATAACAAAGGAATATAATAGACAAAATCCATGGAGCTGAAAATCAGAGACATGAGGGCGACTGACCGGAGTAGAAGCTGCTAAATGTTCGGTCGCCCTCATGTCTCTGATTTTCAGCTCCATGGATTTTGTCTATTATATACCTTTGTTATATTTCGAATACCTGATGATGTCACCGGATTCATACTGAACCCAGTCATTGAAATGATCATAGTATAATAAACCTTTTAAGGAATTACACCAGTCCAGCCTCCTGTTATTTTATAATAATTAACTCCGTACTCGTACCACCAACTACACAAACGAAGACGGGTGAGTTCATTACATCGAGTGCTCTCCATAATATTACATCGAGGTTGACCATACGGAATGACCAGTTCTATCTAGTTGTAAACCAACAAAACTAAATATATATATATATATATAAACAATGAGTTATATGTTTGTTGATTATTCAACAAAGTTAATTTTACAACAGGTTAGAAGCACTCAACGAAATTTATCCGGAGTATCATTAATATCAATAATATTAATAAGTGGAAAATGTCTTCATAAAACCATATTTATTTCATTATAAATATAATGGCTATATGATGGCTGGTTTCTCCAGAAACAATATAATGGCTAGATGATGGCTGGTTTCTCCAGAAACGATATAATGGCTAGATGATGGCTGGTTTCTCCAGAAACAATATAATGGCTAGATGATGGCTGGTTTCTCCAGAAACAATATAATGGCTAGATGATGGCTGGTTTCTCCAGAAACGATATAATGGCTAGATGATGGCTGGTTTCTCCAGAAACGATATAATGGCTAGATGATGGCTGGTTTCTCCAGAAACAATATAATGGCTAGATGATGGCTGGTTTCTCCAGAAACGATATAATGGCTAGATGATGGCTGGTTTCTCCAGAAACGATATAATGGCTAGATGATGGCTGGTTTCTCCAGAAACAATATAATGGCTAGATGATGGCTGGTTTCTCCAGAAACGATATAATGGCTAGATGATGGCTGGTTTCTCCAGAAACAATATAATGGCTAGATGATGGCTGGTTTCTCCAGAAACAATATAATGGCTAGATGATGGCTGGTTTCTCCAGAAACGATATAATGGCTAGATGATGGCTGGTTTCTCCAGAAACGATATAATGGCTAGATGATGGCTGGTTTCTCCAGAAACAATATAATGGCTAGATGATGGCTGGTTTCTCCAGAAACGATATAATGGCTAGATGATGGCTGGTTTCTCCAGAAACGATATAATGGCTAGATGATGGCTGGTTTCTCCAGAAACAATATAATGGCTAGATGATGGCTGGTTTCTCCAGAAACGATATAATGGCTAGATGATGGCTGGTTTCTCCAGAAACGATATAATGGCTAGATGATGGCTGGTTTCTCCAGAAACGATATAATGGCTAGATGATGGCTGGTTTCTCCAGAAACAATATAATGGCTAGATGATGGCTGGTTTCTCCAGAAACGATATAATGGCTAGATGATGGCTGGTTTCTCCAGAAACGATATAATGGCTAGATGATGGCTGGTTTCTCCAGAAACGATATAATGGCTAGATGATGGCTGGTTTCTCCAGAAACGATATAATGGCTAGATGATGGCTGGTTTCTCCAGAAACAATATAATGGCTAGATGATGGCTGGTTTCTCCAGAAACGATATAATGGCTAGATGATGGCTGGTTTCTCCAGAAACGATATAATGGCTAGATGATGGCTGGTTTCTCCAGAAACGATATAATGGCTAGATGATGGCTGGTTTCTCCAGAAACAATATAATGGCTAGATGATGGCTGGTTTCTCCAGAAACAATATAATGGCTAGATGATGGCTGGTTTCTCCAGAAACGATATAATGGCTAGATGATGGCTGGTTTCTCCAGAAACAATATAATGGCTAGATGATGGCTGGTTTCTCCAGAAACGATATAATGGCTAGATGATGGCTGATTTCTCCAGAAACAATATAATGGCTAGATGATGGCTGGTTTCTCCAGAAACAAAGAAATTGAGGAAAATAATTCTTGAGAATTATTTTCTAATATCTTACATTTTCTTGATTCCTTGTCAATATAATTATTGTGTATCATATTTTAACCCTTTAGCATTTAAACTGGCCATATCTGGCCAGAATTCTCTCACCTCTTTCTGTTCAAACCAGCTATAACTGGCTGCTCATGCTTATGTTAAGGTATTGTTCTTAAAATAAATAATATCAAGATATAGCAGATTCGATATTATGTGGGATAATTATGTGAAATAAAGTGTCTTCTATGAAAATACAATAGTTAATATAGAGTAATGCAAATGCTAAAGGGTTAATGTCTAGTGGTGGTGGTAGTAGTGGTGGTAGTGGTGGTGGTGGCGGTGGTGGTAGTAGCTACAGTGGTGGTGGTGGTAGTGGCTACAGTGGTGGTGGTGGTAGTGGTGGTGGTAGTGGTGGTAGTGGTGGTAGTGGTGGTAGCTACAGTGATGGTGGTGGTGGTAGTGGTGGTAGTGGTGGTGGTGGTGGTGGTAGCTACAGTGATGGTGGTGGTGGTAGTGGTGGTAGTAGCTACAGTGGTGGTGGTAGTGGTGGTGGTGGTGGTGGTAGTGGTGGTGGTGGTGGTAGTGGTGGTAGTAGCTACAGTGGTGGTGGTAGTGGTGGTGGTGGTGGTGGTAGTGGTGGTGGTGGTGGTAGTGGTTGTAGATACAGTGATAGTTGGGGTGGTGGTAGCAGGAGTGATAGTTGGGGTGGTGGTGGTGGTAGTAGCTACAAATGATAGTGGTGGTAGTAGCAGGTGGTGGCAGTGGTGGCAGTAGTAGCTGTAGTAGTAGTGGTGGCAGTAGTAGTGGTAGTAGCTGTAGTGGTAGTTGTGGTGGTAGTTGTAGTAGTAGTGGAGGCAGTAGTAGTGGTAGTAGCTGTAGTGGTAGTTGTGGTAGTAGCAGTGGTGGCAGTAGCAGTGGTGGTTGCTGTGGTGGTAGTAGTGGTGGCAGTAGTAGCTGTAGTGGTAGTTGTGGTGGTAGTAGTGGTGGCAGTAGTAGCTGTAGTGGTAGTAGTGGTGGCAGTAGTGGTAGTAGTGGTAGTAGCGGTGGCAGTAGTAGCTGTAGTGGTAGTTGTGGTGGTAGTAGTGGTGGCATTATTTCACAGGCTGCCACATTGGTAACACAAACCAAAGTTAGTGAGATCCATTAAAAAAGTTCTAATATTTTCCTCTTTCTCAAAAGAGGAAAAAAACTAACAAAAACATTTTCAGTTTTAAATCTGATTCGAAAGAACATAGAAATAATGTATAGAATGGGTTGTAAATAGATTGACGGTATAGAGTGGGTTGTAAATAGATTGACGGTATAGAGTGGGTTGTAAATAGATTGACGGTATAGAGTGGGTTGTAAATAGATTGACGGTATAGAGTGGCTTGTAAATAGATTGATGGTATAGAATGGGTTGTAAATAGATTGACGGTATAGAATGGGGTGTAAATAGATTGACGGTATAGAGTGGCTTGTAAATAGATTGACGGTATAGAATGGGTTGTAAATAGATTGACGGTATAGAGTGGGTTGTAAATAGATTGACAGTATAGAGTGGGTTATAAATATATAGATTGACGGTATAGAGTGGGTTGTAAATAGATTGACGGTATAGAGTGGGTTATAAATATATAGATTGACGGTATAGAGTGGGTTGTAAATAGATTGACAGTATAGAGTGGGTTATAAATATATAGATTGACGGTATAGAGTGGGTTGTAAATAGATTGACGGTATAGAGTGGGTTGCAAATATATAGATTGACGGTATAGAGTGGGTTGCAAATATATAGATTGACGGTATAGAGTGGGTTGTAAATATATAGACTGACGGTATAGAGTGGCTTGTAAATAGACTGACAGTATAGAGTGGCTTGTAAATAGATTGACGGTATAGAGTGGGTTGTAAATAGATTGGCGGTATAGAGTGGGTTGTAAATAGATTGACGGTATAGAGTGGGTTGTAAATAGATAGATTGACGGTATAGAGTGGGTTGTAAATAAATAGATTGACGGTATAGAGTAGGTTGGAAATAGATTGACGGTATAGAGTGGGTTGGAAATAGATTGACGGTATAGAGTGGGTTGTAAATAGATAGATTGACGGTATAGAGTAGGTTGGAAATAGATTGACGGTATAGAGTGGGTTGGAAATAGATTGACGGTATAGAGTGGGTTAGAAATAGATTGACGGTATAGAGTGGGTTGTAAATAGAAGTGGAACTATATGCTGTAAAAGTACAGAAAATAATGTTAGAATATGGTGGCATTTACAGCAAGATGGAGGTTTTACCCTGAAGTGAGTGGATTGAGTTGACTAGAATATATTTATTGCCATTTGTGGTGTGCTGCTAGTTTCTTAGACCCATAAATATTTAATTTAGGCATAGCGGAACCATTAAAGATACAAAGGTTATGTAGTAATTCAAGGGAGGTGTAAACTCCAGAGATATAAGAGGGCTTGAGTTTAGAACTGGCAACTAATGAAACATTTATCAATTTTCTAATACTGATGTTACTTAATGTGTCAAATTATGTTACATTGTTATTTCTATATATTGTTGAATAGACTGAGCTGTTGAGAGTTAAGTGTCATAGCTATAGGCTGGCTGTGGTGCTGGTAGCAAGAGGTTGTGGTGCTGGTAGCAAGAGGTTGTGGTGCTGGTAACAAGAGGTTGTGGTGCTGGTAGCAAGAGGTTGTGGTGCTGGTAGCAAGAGGTTGTGGTGCTGGTAGCAAGAGGTTGTGGTGCTGGTAGCAAGAGGTTGTGGTGCTGGTAACAAGAGGTTGTGGTGCTGGTAACAAGAGGTTGTGGTGCTGGTAGCAAGAGGTTGTGGTGCTGGTAGCAAGAGGTTGTGGTGCTGGTAGCAAGAGGTTGTGGTGCTGGTAACAAGAGGTTGTGGTGCTGGTAGTAAGAGGTTGTGGTGCTGGTAGCAAGAGGTTGTGGTGCTGGTAACAAGAGGTTGTGGTGCTGGTAACAAGAGGTTGTGGTGCTGGTAATAAGAGGTTGTGGTGCTGGTAGTAAGAGGTTGTGGTGCTGGTAGCAAGAGGTTGTGGTGCTGGTAACAAGAGGTTGTGGTGCTGGTAGTAAGAGGTTGTGGTGCTGGTAGTAAGAGGCTGTGGTGCTGGTAGCAAGAGGTTGTGGTGCTGGTAGCAAGAGGTTGTGGTGCTGGTAACAAGAGGTTGTGGTGCTGGTAGTAAGAGGTTGTGGTGCTGGTAGTAAGAGGTTGTGGTGCTGGTAGCAAGAGGTTGTGGTGCTGGTAACAAGAGGTTGTGGTGCTGGTAGTAAGAGGTTGTGGTGCTGGTAACAAGAGGTTGTGGTGCTGGTAACAAGAGGTTGTGGTGCTGGTAACAAGAGGTTGTGGTGCTGGTAACAAGAGGTTGTGGTGCTGGTAACAAGAGGTTGTGGTGCTGGTAGCAAGAGGTTGTGGTGCTGGTAACAAGAGGTTGTGGTGCTGGTAGTAAGAGGTTGTGGTGCTGGTAACAAGAGGTTGTGGTGCTGGTAACAAGAGGTTGTGGTGCTGGTAACAAGAGGTTGTGGTGCTGGTAGCAAGAGATTGTGGTGCTGGTAACAAAAGGTTGTGGTGCTGGTAGTAAGAGGTTGTGGTGCTGGTAACAAGAGGTTGTGGTGCTGGTAGTAAGAGGTTGTGGTGCTGGTAACAAGAGGTTGTGGTGCTGGTAGTAAGAGGTTGTGGTGCTGGTAGCAAGAGGTTGTGGTGCTGGTAACAAGAGGTTGTGGTGCTGGTAGTAAGAGGTTGTGGTGCTGGTAACAAGAGGTTGTGGTGCTCGTAGTAAGAGGTTGTGGTGCTGGTAGTAAGAGGTTGTGGTGCTGGTAGCAAGAGGTTGTGGTGGTGGTAACAAGAGGTTGTGGTGCTGGTAACAAGAGGTTGTGGTGCTGGTAGCAAGAGGTTGTGGTGCTGGTAGCAAGAGGTTGTGGTGCTGGTAGTAAGAGGTTGTGGTGCTGGTAGTAAGAGGTTGTGGTGCTGGTAACAAGAGGTTGTGGTGCTGGTAGTAAGAGGTTGTGGTGCTGGTAGTAAGAGGTTGTGGTGCTGGTAGTAAGAGGTTGTGGTGCTGGTAACAAGAGGTTGTGGTGCTGGTAACAAGAGGTTGTGGTGCTGGTAACAAGAGGTTGTGGTGCTGGTAACAAGAGGTTGTGGTGCTGGTAGCAAGAGGTTGTGGTGCTGGTAACAAGAGGTTGTGGTGCTGGTAGCAAGAGGTTGTGGTGCTGGTAACAAGAGGTTGTGGTGCTGGTACCAAGAGGTTGTGGTGCTGGTAACAAGAGGTTGTAGTGCTGGTAGCAAGAGGTTGTGGTGCTGGTAGCAAGAGGTTGTGGTGCTGGTAGTAAGAGGTTGTGGTGCTGGTAGTAAGAGGTTGTGGTGCTGGTAGTAAGAGGTTGTGGTGCTGGTAGTAAGAGGTTGTGGTGCTGGTAGTAAGAGGTTGTGGTGCTGGTAACAAGAGGTTGTGGTGCTGGTAACAAGAGGTTGTGGTGCTGGTAACAAGAGGTTGTGGTGCTGGTAGTAAGAGGTTGTGGTGCTGGTAGTAAGAGTTTGTGGTGCTGGTAACAAGAGGTTGTGGTGCTGGTAACAAGAGGTTGTGGTGCTGGTAACAAGAGGTTGTGGTGCTGGTAACAAGAGGTTGTGGTGCTGGTAACAAGAGGTTGTGGTGCTGGTAGCAAGAGGTTGTGGTGCTGGTAGCAAGAGGTTGTGGTGCTGGTAGTAAGAGGTTGTGGTGCTGGTAACAAGAGGTTGTGGTGCTGGTAACAAGAGGTTGTGGTGCTGGTAGTAAGAGGTTGTGGTGCTGGTAGTAAGAGGTTGTGGTGCTGGTAACAAGAGGTTGTGGTGCTGGTAACAAGAGGTTGTGGTGCTGGTAACAAGAGGTTGTGGTGCTGGTAGCAAGAGGTTGTGGTGCTGGTAGCAAGAGGTTGTGGTGCTGGTAGTAAGAGGTTGTGGTGCTGGTAGTAAGAGGTTGTGGTGCTGGTAGCAAGAGGTTGTGGTGCTGGTAGCAAGAGGTTGTGGTGCTGGTAGTAAGAGGTTGTGGTGCTGGTAACAAGAGGTTGTGGTGCTGGTAGCAAGAGGTTGTGGTGCTGGTAGTAAGAGGTTGTGGTGCTGGTAACAAGAGGTTGTGGTGCTGGTAGTAAGAGGTTGTGGTGCTGGTAACAAGAGGTTGTGGTGCTGGTAACAAGAGGTTGTGGTGCTGGTAGTAAGAGGTTGTGGTGCTGGTAGTAAGAGGTTGTGGTGCTGGTAACAAGAGGTTGTGGTGCTGGTAACAAGAGGTTGTGGTGCTGGTAACAAGAGGTTGTGGTGCTGGTAACAAGAGGTTGTGGTGCTGGTAGTAAGAGGTTGTGGTGCTGGTAACAAGAGGTTGCGGTGCTGGTAGAAAGAGGTTGTGGTGCTGGTAACAAGAGGTTGTGGTGCTGGTAACAAGAGGTTGTGGTGCTGGTAGTAAGAGGTTGTGGTGCTGGTAGTAAGAGGTTGTGGTGCTGGTAACAAGAGGTTGTGGTGCTGGTAGAAAGAGGTTGTGGTGCTGGTAACAAGAGGTTGTGGTGCTGGTAACAAGAGGTTGTGGTGCTGGTAGTAAGAGGTTGTGGTGCTGGTAGTAAGAGGTTGTGGTGCTGGTAGTAAGAGGTTGTGGTGCTGGTAACAAGAGGTTGTGGTGCTGGTAACAAGAGGTTGTGGTGCTGGTAACAAGAGGTTGTGGTGCTGGTAGTAAGAGGTTGTGGTGCTGGTAGTAAGAGGTTGTGGTGCTGGTAGCAAGAGGTTGTGGTGCTGGTAACAAGAGGTTGTGGTGCTGGTAACAAGAGGTTGTGGTGCTGGTAACAAGAGGTTGTGGTGCTGGTAACAAGAGGTTGTGGTGCTGGTAACAAGAGGTTGTGGTGCTGGTAGCAAGAGGTTGTGGTGCTGGTAGCAAGAGGTTGTGGTGCTGGTAACAAGAGGTTGTGGTGCTGGTAACAAGAGGTTGTGGTGCTGGTAGTAAGATGTTGTGGTGCTGGTAGCAAGAGGTTGTGGTGCTGGTAACAAGAGGTTGTGGTGCTGGTAGTAAGAGGTTGTGGTGCTGGTAACAAGAGGTTGTGGTGCTGGTAGTAAGAGGTTGTGGTGCTGGTAGTAAGAGGTTGTGGTGCTGGTAGCAAGAGGTTGTGGTGCTGGTAGTAAGAGGTTGTGGTGCTGGTAACAAGAGGTTGTGGTGCTGGTAGTAAGAGGTTGTGGTGCTGGTAGTAAGAGGTTGTGGTGCTGGTAACAAGAGGTTGTGGTGCTGGTAGTAAGAGGTTGTGGTGCTGGTAGCAAGAGGTTGTGGTGCTGGTAGCAAGAGGTTGTGGTGCTGGTAGTAAGAGGTTGTGGTGCTGGTAGCAAGAGGTTGTGGTGCTGGTAGTAAGAGGTTGTGGTGCTGGTAGTAAGAGGTTGTGGTGCTGGTAACAAGAGGTTGTGGTGCTGGTAACAAGAGGTTGTGGTGCTGGTAGTAAGAGGTTGTGGTGCTGGTAGTAAGAGGTTGTGGTGCTGGTAGTAAGAGGTTGTGGTGCTGGTAGTAAGAGGTTGTGGTGCTGGTAACAAGAGGTTGTGGTGCTGGTAACAAGAGGTTGTGGTGCTGGTAGTAAGAGGTTGTGGTGCTGGTAGTAAGAGGTTGTGGTGCTGGTAACAAGAGGTTGTGGTGCTGGTAGTAAGAGGTTGTGGTGCTGGTAGTAAGAGGTTGTGGTGCTGGTAGCAAGAGGTTGTGGTGCTGGTAACAAGAGGTTGTGGTGCTGGTAACAAGAGGTTGTGGTGCTGGTAGCAAGAGGTTGTGGTGCTGGTAGTAAGAGGTTGTGGTGCTGGTAACAAGAGGTTGTGGTGCTGGTAACAAGAGGTTGTGGTGCTGGTAACAAGAGGTTGTGGTGCTGGTAGCAAGAGGTTGTGGTGCTGGTAACAAGAGGTTGTGGTGCTGGTAACAAGAGGTTGTGGTGCTGGTAGTAAGAGGTTGTGGTGCTGGTAGTAAGAGGTTGTGGTGCTGGTAACAAGAGGTTGTGGTGCTGGTAGTAAGAGGTTGTGGTGCTGGTAGTAAGAGGTTGTGGTGCTGGTAGTAAGAGGTTGTGGTGCTGGTAGTAAGAGGTTGTGGTGCTGGTAACAAGACGTTGTGGTGCTGGTAACAAGAGGTTGTGGTGCTGGTAGTAAGAGGTTGTGGTGCTGGTAGTAAGAGGTTGTGGTGCTGGTAGTAAGAGGTTGTGGTGCTGGTAACAAGAGGTTGTGGTGCTGGTAGCAAGAGGTTGTGGTGCTGGTAACAAGAGGTTGTGGTGCTGGTAGCAAGAGGTTGTGGTGCTGGTAACAAGAGGTTGTGGTGCTGGTAGCAAGAGGTTGTGGTGCTGGTAACAAGAGGTTGTGGTGCTGGTAGTAAGAGGTTGTGGTGCTGGTAACAAGAGGTTGTGGTGCTGGTAACAAGAGGTTGTGGTGCTGGTAGTAAGAGGTTGTGGTGCTGGTAGTAAGAGGTTGTGGTGCTGGTAGTAAGAGGTTGTGGTGCTGGTAGTAAGAGGTTGTGGTGCTGGTAGTAAGAGGCTGTGGTGCTGGTAGCAAGAGGTTGTGGTGCTGGTAGCAAGAGGTTGTGGTGCTGGTAGCAAGAGGTTGTGGTGCTGGTAGCAAGAGGTTGTGGTGCTGGTAGTAAGAGGTTGTGGTGCTGGTAGCAAGAGGTTGTGGTGCTGGTAGTAAGAGGTTGTGGTGCTGGTAGTAAGAGGTTGTGGTGCTGGTAACAAGAGGTTGTGGTGCTGGTAGTAAGAGGTTGTGGTGCTGGTAGTAAGAGGTTGTGGTGCTGGTAGTAAGAGGTTGTGGTGCTGGTAACAAGAGGTTGTGGTGCTGGTAACAAGAGGTTGTGGTGCTGGTAGCAAGAGGTTGTGGTGCTGGTAACAAGAGGTTGTGGTGCTGGTAACAAGAGGTTCTCTAGTAATCCAATCAGTTTGATTATTTATACTCTATAGTAACAAGGTGTATATATTAAAATGTGATTTCACAAAATGCCAAAGTTGAATACAGAAGCAGAATGATATGGATAAATGATAAAAGAAAATATCATAAAGCAAAGGTTTAAATATATAAAAGGGAGTCAAGTAAGAGCCAGTGGATATTCAATGCTAAGTTATACAAATTATTTGAGCAAAACTTAACTGAAAAACTGGCAGATTATCAAAGAAATTATCTAAAGTATGCAGGAGAAAGAGCTTTGATGGTATCAATATCTAATACAAACAAATGATGTATGCCGAGTAAAAACATTGCTGTTAGTGGTGTTTAAAAGGAAAAGTAGACCAAGGAAGGCTTTGAAAGGCATAAAAAGAATGGGTCTCACAAATAAACTGACATAGCATTAAAACAAATGGAACTATCTTATATTATAGAACTTGTCACACATGCTATGATAGGTATACTGAATAGGTATACAGTATACAGTTTGGCCTCCATTCCAGAACAGACTAAAGGCATAACCTATCTAGAAGTAAAAGATCTTTGGGCTGCTTTTAAATGTTTGATTGAAAATCTTTGTGCTGTAAGTATATACGTAATCCAGAAAACCCACCTCTATGTTTAACCCAATGATAAAGGTAAACAGTATTTATCCTATGTACCACAATAATGTTTTGGCATCACTGGCTTAGGATGACCACAGCCTTGTTGAGCAAGAAGAAGAAAAAGAAGAAGAAAAAGAAAAAGAAAAAGAAAAAGAAAAAGAAGAAGAAGAAAATTGTGATAAATTTAGTCAGTTGCTTGACTTTCAATGGATATTCAGCCTTATTGATATCTTCCCAGAAAGTTAACCATCATCACCACTACTGCCACCACCATTGTTACTGCTGACGTACTCTTAAGTCAGCATATTTAATGCATGAAACATTACCAAAAAGCTAAAGTATAATAAAATATGTGATGAGAATAAAACAATATTAGTTAATGGCTGGTATCATTTTTTTTTCCATTTCTCTACAATTTCAGAAATATTTCTACATTTTTTTTAAAGCATCGTCATCAGAAGTTTATCGTTAATGTAATTTTCTGAAGTAATAGCAAATAAACCACTGAATAAATGTTCAGAAATGTTAGCATAGAAAAGTAAAATTTGTATAGTTCTGAGATGCCATCTGCATCATAAGTAAACAAGAGGGTGTCAGCACATTTTTTGATGCATCAAGTATTAAAAAGTTTAGAATGTAGAATGAACTATGCAATGATAAAAAAAATACTGTTGGTCAATGACTCATCATCATCACCGCTTTATGTCTGTTCTTCCACGCTAACATGGGTTAGACGGGTTGTCCTGTTGTAGTCAGTGTCCGGTCGGCTGACCTTGTCTTGCTCCTACTGGAACTGATAACAACATTTTTTGTTTTCATTTTTCAAGCAAGCTCAGGAGACAACTTCACACACGTCTCTTCTGTCTTGTTTTGATATCACAAATATAGTGCCAAAATAATATGGAATAAATTGCTATTTAATAAACGTACAGTGACATATATTTATTGGGTGTAAAAAATGAAAAGAAAAAAAACTTTAGTTTTTAGAAATAATTTGACTAATGTTTGTAGTGCCACTACTAAAAATATTTCTACCTCAGAGTGGAATAGTTAGCAATATGAGTTTTGGTAGTTCTAGTTTGAATTTCTTTAGCAATAGTAATTTATAAACAAAAATGAAACAGTGATCATATAAGCCATATTTGATCATTACTAAACAGGTTATGTGTTGCCCTTGAACCACTGGCAATGAGAAAACAGCCACGTAGTCATTGGAGATGAGAGAAATATAGTAATCTTCTTTATAGGAAAGACTATCATATAAATGGCCTTGGTCTCTCTGTCTGCAATAATTGTCCAATTGTTTATGAATTGAGGTTTCAGTCTTCTAACAATTCCTCCATCTGTTTCTGCATGGCTTACTACATCCATTCATCCCTCACTTTAGCTGTCTGTATGTCTGCCTATCTGTCTGTCTGTTGGTGTCCTCAGGCCCACCCACCTGTCCACCCAGCCGTCTGTCTGTCAGTCTGTCTGTCTGTTGGTGTCCTCAGGCCCACCCACCTGTCCACCCAGCCGTCTGTCTGTCAGTCTATCTGTCTGTCTGTTGGTGTCCTCAGGCCCACCCACCTGTCCACCCAGCCGTCTATCTGTCAGTCTGTCTGTCTGTTGGTGTCCTCAGGCCCACCCACCTGTCCACCCAGCCGTCTGTCTGTCTGTCTGTTGGTGTCCTCAGGCCCACCCACCTGTCCACCCAGCCGTCTGTCTGTCAGTCTGTCTGTCTGTTGGTGTCCTCAGGCCCACCCACCTGTCCACCCAGCCGTCTATCTATCTGTCTGTCTGTCTGTTGGTGTCCTCAGGCCCACCCACCTGTCCACCCAGCCGTCTATCTGTCAGTCTGTCTGTCTGTTGGTGTCCTCAGGCCCACCCACCTGTCCACCCAGCCGTCTATCTATCTGTCTGGTGTTTTGAAGAAATTGTCAGGATCCAGTAGAGAAAACAGTACTCAATACAGAAGTAAAGATTCAATATTCATTTTATTAAAGCTAAAGTGTGAGTTTTGTAACGCTGGAGTTTCACCAGTTTATCACAGGGTCATTAGACAGCAACACACACACACACACACCCACACATATATGAAATGAAAATGGTATATAAATGCTGAAAAATATTTCTCTTGATAATACTAAAATATTTCATGTGTAAATGATTTTTAGAGAACTGACTGAAAATAAATATAAAAATATGATCGATTGCAGAATATTGATAAATAAAATATTTTATATTTAAATCTCTTCAGAACTATAAAATAGAAGCTATACTCACACACACTCTCTCTCTCTTATATATATATATGTATATATATATACATATATAGATAGGTGACCACATGTACTCTATATGTTAGTAGAGTATAGGCGTCTTTATTTTATGAAATCATCGGGATGATTTCATAGGAGTGAAACAGTTCTAGTCCTGTAGAAGTCATAAGTCATTTATTTATTAAAAAAAAATATATATATCTTTAGGTGGGTGTCCACCAGGGCTCTGATCTTACTCTCTCCTATTTATTATTGTCCTGCAGTCTATAACAGAGCAGCTTAAGACTGGCTGCCCATGGGAGCTCTAACCCTTATAGCTTCCAAATCTGGAAGCATGGCCTAGAATCAAAGGGACTTAAAGTCAACCTGACAAAGACTAAAGTCTTAGTAAGTAGAAGGGAAAACAGGGCCCTGATCCCCTCAGGAAAATGGCCTTATTCAGTGTGCAGGAAAGGAGTAGGTAGAAATTCCATCTTCTGTCTCTAATGCAAAGATGCTGTAGGATTTCTGGTAGGTTAGCTAAGAACATAGGTTTTACAAGTGGCCATTGCACAGGAGCAGTATGCAGCAAACACACAGAGGAAACAAGCTCTATCAAACTCTTGGAGGATTCTATAGAAGCAGTAGACAGCTTCTGCTACCTGGGTGACCAAATCTGAAATGGAGGTAGGTGTTCTGAAAGTACAGTAGCCAGAGTGAGAATGAGATGGAAAAAGTTCAGGGAGCTACTATGACTGCTAGCTACTAAAAGTTTTTCGCTCCAAACAAAAGGCAGATTAATTAAAATTAATTATTTCATTATAAGATAGTAACTTAATGTAAGGTTTTTATATAAAATTATGTTGAAAGATTTTAATTTAAAATGGAAACCTTTGAAATGAGTGTCTTTATTTCATAGAACTTGAGCTGGTTTTGGCTGGGTTGGTAACTAAAGGGTTAAAAGTGATGGATAAATTAGATAATGTAGTCAAAGATATTTCTGAGATGACAGGAAACTGGTTGGAATGTCTTTCATTGTAGACATGCTTGGTTATATGCTGATCTAGAATTTCCTTTGCAATATATATATAACAAGCTCAGTAAAATTGAAAACTGGGAAGTTGTCATTGATGCTTTTTACAAAAGAACTGTAATATATTACGAATGCAAAATATTGCCAATACTTTGTGAACAGTATCAATTTGACAATTTCCTTATTTTAAATTTTACCGAGGTTTTTGCATATATTAGAAAAGAAAAGAAACAACCTAACAGATAACTGAATCTCTTCAATTTCGAAGGAAGAGAAATTCAATCATCTTTACCTTATTATAAAGAAGTTCAAATAACAAATAATGTAAAAAGAGGAAATAAAAGCATCTTATGGTAGCAGAATGATTTTTATCTATTACAATTTAATCTTTGGAGATTTTTCTGAAATTTTAAGAACGTCATATAAACTCTAAATACAACAACATTAACAAAATGAATATGGCAATTAGATTAAAATTATTTACTATTTTATATTTTTTCTTAGTTATTATCACCTTTTTATAACAAGTAAAGATCATAAGAGTGATACTCTTACTGATGATAACATCATCTCTGGATATAAAATTCTGCCAAATACAAGTTTTAGCAATCATTAACTGCTTTTCATTTATTACTAGGGTGCTGTATTTCAGCATTGATTTTTGGTTTATATTTTGTTACCAATAAAACCTCCTTTGCTAATCTTTTATATATTTTTGTGGAATTATATTTAAGGTGGAATTCATCTACCATCTTCTACACTTTTGTTATCATCCTCAACATCTCTGTCACTATCAATAGTTCTCACACCCCTCCTCTCTTTATAAACCCACTGACTCACATTTTTATCTCACCTTTTCTTTCTCTCAACCTCACATTAAAACTGCTATTCCATTCTTACCAATTTTTTTCAAATTTGAACAACTAAAAATAACACAGCAGAGACTGAAATGATAGCTAGTTATGAAGAAAAAGAAAAACAACAGAAATTGTGAAAAGGCAAAAATATAAGTTAAAATATGGTTACAAAATGCCATGATAAAATAATGGCAAGTAAAGACTCTACATAGCTAATGCCTGAAAAGCTAAACAGCATGGAAGTAGATAAGGAAAATTTGCAACATTGGATAAAAAGTGTAGGACTTAAAGCTGAGACAAGGATTTTTGAGTGTAACACAAGAAACTATTTAAGGTACACAATAAAATAAAATGGAATACAATAAGTAATCGCAGAATATGTATAGATGGGGAAGAAACAATTAACTACATTGGCTGACAGGGTAAGGTTTTACATATGGTGGAAGTTACATCAGCGTTATGAAATGTCAAAAGAAAAGAGGTAATATAAGTATACATCAGGAAAGGTCTCATAAAATGATAATGCAATACTCTGGGATAGGCTAATATACACAGACAAGGAGATCAATGCTAATTGACTAGATATTGCAGTCAAACACTTCCAGGAAAAGAAATGCCTTTTAATTGATGTATCAGTCCCAACAGATGTATTTTTCAAAGAAATGAAGAAACTATCTGAATATAAAGATCTGGAAATAGAGATAACCCCAAATAGGGTTCTGAAAACAGAAACAATCCCTATAATAATTGGTGTTTTGTGTCTGATAAAAACATCAAAACAAAAACAAATACATAAACTTAACTCTAGGACTTACAAATATGCACAACATACAGAAAATAGCATAACTAAACACTGCACACATATAATATAGAGTATTTTTAATACAATAGAAACCACAACATCAAAACGAAACACTGCACATATCAAAGGCACATAGAGCTGTGCTCAGTACTCCAGTGATAGTTATAACAAAAATAAGATTACTAAGTAACAACAACAATAATGTATAATGTAGAAAATGATTTGTTTTAAAAAAGCTAAGACAATGTGAAATGGATGGTAAAATTTAGTTTAAATGTTTGTATTACTTGGTGTTTATTATTCTATTTTTTTTTCTGTCCTAATATTTTGGGTCTTAAAAATCCCTTCCTCAGAGTGCGAGGAACTCTCAGAGTAAAATGTGCTGGTCTTGTTTCTTTGATATTTGTATTAAATTTAAACTTTAAAGTTAAAGAACGCCTCAACATACGTGCATCCTCATTAAAAAAATACATTGACAAATGCAAAAAACACCAACAAAATTATAACAGTCAGTATTGAAACCAGAGAGAGAAATGTGAGTAGTTTGAGAATAAAGGAAGTACTGTTTATATGCAAGCTCCATCCACAGATCAACAAGAGGTTAAAACTCAGCACACAATTCTTGACATAAAAGGTCACACACAGTCTAAACACAACAATTAACACAAGCAATTTATTTCAATTTGATTCTATATATGGCAATTGATGTCATCTTCCTGCTTCCTGTGGATACCACAGCAAACATCAAAACAATGCTTGATGGTAATTTTTAAATTTAAAATGTAAAACAAATATCAAAGTGACAAAATTGGATGTGATGAGTTGATCCCAGAACTCTAAAGCTCATGGAGGAGACAAAAGAACAATTGGAGAGATGTTCTATTGAGAAGAAACCATCCAACCCATGCAAGCATCGAACAATGGACATAAGATGATGATGATTATAATGATGATTATAATGATGTTGGTGATGATGAAAGTACAAACACAGTGATCAGTAACAGTTTTGATCAATTATTAAGAACTATAAAATATCATGAGCTCCTCTGATAAATTGGAAATAGATTTTCTACATTGCTATTTCACTGTACAATACATTAAGGATATAAGCCTATAGTGTATTGTCTGTGTACCTGTTTCTTTCTATCCCAGCCATATCTCTGAAACCAGATTGACTTCAGCTGCCAATGTCTTAATATTAAAAAAAACAACAACAGCAACAAAATCTCACACACATTAAATAGTCAATTACACCTTACACAAAGAAGGCAGATCACCATTATTTCAAAGTAATTTATATTACAAAAAAGTCATTAAATAGACATAATGTACTTTACAAAGTTGTCAATTCTATTATTATTATTATAAAATTATCATCACCACCATCTTTCTTATTGTCTCATTGTTGTTATTATTATTATTACTGTTGTTATTTTTTATGGGAGCTATAAAATAGAAGGTTATCTTCTGAAGAGCAGCTGATAATTACCATTGTCATCTCAACATTGACAGATATTTTAAAAGAAGAGGAAACAATGTTAACCCTCTCATAGAGTTCTATAAAGCATTAAGTAAGAGATAAAGCGACCTTATCAATGGAGGTTATATGTTACACCAGTTACCTATATGGTGGTATAAGACAATATAGAGATTTGGTAGAGTGTTACACCAGTTATATGGTGGTATAAGACAATATAGAGATTTGGTAGAGTGTTACACCAGTTATATGGTGGTATAAGACAATATAGAGATTTGGTAGAGTGTTACACCAGTTATATGGTGGTATAAGAAATATAGAGATTTGGTAGAGTGTTACACCAGTTATATGGTGGTATAAGACAGTATAGAGATTTGGTAGAGTGTTACACCAGTTATATGGTGGTATAAGAAAGTATAGAGATTTGGTAGAGTGTTACACCAGTTATATGGTGGTATAAGACAATATAGAGATTCGGTAGAGTGTTACACCAGTTATATGGTGGTATAAGACAATATAGAGATTTGCTAGAGTGTTACACCAGTTATATGGTGGTATAAGATAATATAGAGATTTGCTAGAGTGTTACACCAGTTATATGGTGGTATAAGACAATATAGAGATTTGGTAGAGTGTTACACCAGTTATATGGTGGTATGAGACAATATAGAGATTTGGTAGAGTGTTACACCAGTTATATGGTGGTATAAGACAATATAGAGATTTGGTAGAGTGTTACACCAGTTACCTATATGGTGGTATAAGACAGTATAGAGATTTGGTAGAGTGTTACACCAGTTATATGGTGGTATAAGAAAGTATAGAGATTTGGTAGAGTGTTACACCAGTTATATGGTGGTATAAGACAATATAGAGATTTGGTAGAGTGTTACACCAGTTATATGGTGGTATAAGACAATATAGAGATTTGCTAGAGTGTTACACCAGTTATATGGTGGTATAAGACAATATAGAGATTTGGTAGAGTGTTACACCAGTTATATGGTGGTATAAGACAGTATAGAGATTTGGTAGAGTGTTACACCAGTTATATGGTGGTATAAGACAATATAGAGATTTGGTAGAGTGTTACACCAGTTATATGGTGGTATAAGACAATATAGAGATTTGGTAGAGTGTTACACCAGTTATATGGTGGTATAAGACAGTATAAAGATTTGGTAGAGTGTTACACCAGTTATATGGTGGTATAAGACAATATAGAGATTTGGTAGAGTGTTACACCAGTTATATGGTGGTATAAGACAATATAGAGATTTGCTAGAGTGTTACACCAGTTATATGGTGTTATTAGACAATATAGAGATTTGGTAGAGTGTTACACCAGTTATATGGTGGTATAAGACAATATAGAGATTTGGTAGAGTGTTGCACCAGTTATATGGTGGTATAAGACAATATAGAGATTTGGTAGAGTGTTACACCAGTTATATGGTGGTATAAGACAATATAGAGATTTAGTAGAGTGTTACACCAGTTATATGGTGGTATAAGACAATATAGAGATTTAGTAGAGTGTTACACCAGTTATATGGTGGTATAAGACAATATAGAGATTTGGTAGAGTGTTACACCAGTTATATGGTGGTATAAGACAATATAGAGATTTAGTAGAGTGTTACACCAGTTATATTGTGGTATAAGACAATATAGAGATTTGGTAGAGTGTTACACCAGTTATATGGTGGTATAAGACACTATAGAGATTTGGTAGAGTGTTACACCAGTTATATGGATGTTGTGGTACCAACAATTTTATAGAGAAAGCGTGATGTTGGCGGGAGTGGGAGGATGGAGTAGAGATAGTGGGTTGGGGTGTATGTTTGGTTTGGAGGGGTCTACTGACTGTAGGTTAACTTTGTATGTAGGGAAGGCAAGTTTTCTGTATTACTGCGTGGCGCCAAAGATCTCGATCCAGTGACATTGTCTTAGAGAGGTGCAAGTGTGCAAGGTCAGAATTTATCATATTATCCCTGGGTCTACCTACTCCGTAACTCCCATCAATTTTGATCGCCCTGCACTTTTTATACAGCTGTCCTCTCTCATGCGCATCACATGACTATACCAACGTAATCTTTTCTCAAGTAAACAGCATCTGATCCCTCTGATTCCTAACTTAGCTCCTTCAACTCATCCTTCTCTCATCTTTCTTAAACACACACATACAAACATATACACAAACACACACATACAAACATATACACAAACACTCACACATCCTTGTTTCATTAATTCAAAAAGAGTTTATTTCATGAGAAATACCAAATGGAAAAGTAAAAACAGTTGGAAGTATTGGCAAAAGTTTGTAGTAAACAACCACAATTCTGAATAAATATTATTTTGACTATATAAGATAGTATATGAACCCTTCATTCAGTGAAGGTTTAGTACAGAGGTTCTCAAAGTGGGTGCTACAGTCCCCAGGGGGTCTTGAGATGGTCCGGGAAGGATGGGGTGGTGGTGGTGGCAATGGTGCCTAAGGGGGAGGTAGAGATGATATAATAGTATATCAAATATCTAATGATACATATATAAATATAGTCAAATAAAAAATATATAATATTTATTTATTTATACATATATAATATATTATTTATTATATACTAGCAGTAGTACCCGGCGTTGAACGGGATAAAGTATTTTGGAACGTGGGCCGCCAACAAACCTAATCGTGGAAAAATTGCATGCCTGGACAATATGTAAAGAAAATAAACCGAATACTCTGATGGCTGGATAATCTTTAAGATTTTCCTCGATGAAGCAGGAAAAATGCAGGTTTTCACCTAATGCGGGCCCTAGGGGATCAAGAAAAGGAATTTTTTTTATCTACATAATATGCCTTGAAATTTCTGGAAAATCGGCTAGACGTAACGCCTCAAAAAAGCCCTAAAAAGCTGAATAAAAAGGAAGTTTTTCACTTAATGCGCGCCCTAGGCCATAAAAAAGTTGGATTTTCTTTGCTCGCGGTATGAAGAAGAGACTGACTAATACATAGTTACAATTTTAAGGAAATCAGTGTGACGTAACGCCTCAAAAACCCCCTAAAAACCTGAAAAAACACAGTTTTTCACCTAATGCGGGCCCTAGGGGATCAAAAAGTTGAAACTTTTTATGTGCATAACAGTCCCTGAAACATAAGTAATACACAAGTAAAGTTTGAAAAACGTCGGTTGGGTACTTCTTGAGTTTTAGGGATTCAAACTCACACACACACACACAGACAGACATTCTCAGTTATATATATAGAGATAAATTAACGATTTTATTTATTATATATTATTTTCAATTTGCGTGTAGGCAGGTCTCTCTATAAATAGGGGTGGGGTGTTGAAGGTATTACGTGGCTGTGACGGGCGGGGGGTGGGGGGTGGCCGTGACGTGGGGCGATGGCTGAGATGGGGTGGTGGCTGTGAAGAGGGTGGTGGCTGTGAGGGGGGTGGCCGTGAGGGTGTGTGTGGCCGTGAGGGGGTGGTGGCCGTGAAGGGGGGACTAGCCGTGAGGGGGTGGCCGTGAGGGTGTGTGTGGCCGTGAGGGTGTGTGTGGCCGTGAGGGTGTGTGTGGCCGTGAGGGTGTGTGTGGCCGTGAGGGGGTGGTGGCCGTGAGGTTGGGGGGTGGTGGCCGTGAGGTTGGGGGGTGGTGGCCGTGAGGTTGGGGGGCGAGGCCCCAAAAGTTTGAGAACACCTGTCTTAGAGTATTTATTACACAAATCTATGAAACCATGTAGTATGTTACTCACTTTAATCTACATGATTTACGATTTTTAGTTTTTTCCAGTATGGAATAGAAACCCAGATTTTCTGGATATTTTCAAGTTTTCTTGCTTCATTTGGATGTTTGGTTGTTACTGTTACCTTCATTTCTTTAAGTTGTGGTCTGAAATTATATGAAGCAGCATAAGGAATAGATATATTTCTTTATTTGCCACAAGGGCGCACAAGAAAAGGGGACAATACAAAGACACATGCTGGGGATTTTACATATAGTCGTGTAAAAATATTGAAACAAACAATTATAACAATCGAAATCTCCAATAGGGGGGAGGCGTTACAAATGGGTTGTTTAATACCCCTTCGATAGAACAACCCTCAACTTCAGGAGCATGTTGTGCAAGTGCTCCCTTCTTCCTTTTGCTCTCTTCTTTAACCTACAGGTTTATATACAGAGAAGGCCCAATCACTCGGGCCATTTTCGCTTCATTCACCCACCTTTCAGTAAATTTACTGGAGTGCAGTACCTCTCTCTCCACTCTGATTCTCCTTCTAAAGTGATACTTAAAGAAGGGAATCAATTGTTGTCCGGAGAGAAAGGCATCTGTCCTCAGTCCTCTCAATCTCGTCCACCATATAACCTCTTTCACCATAGCCACTGTACAGAGGAAAACGGCCTCTCTTTCGTTTTTGAAAGGGGCTGGCGGTTTGATCCTTACTATGGACTTGGCAGTCAACTGGATTTGTCTCATACGTGACAGCAGTTCTGCATAGTTCCACAGGTCTCTTACGCCCGGGCACAATTGCGTGCAAGATGGTTTCAATGTCCTGCTCGCATTTTGGACACGTCCTCTTGGAAGGATCCTGCCGGGGTGTCCGTGCCTGTAGATCTTATCTCGAACGGGTAGAGCTCCTCGGTAGCACTGCCAGGCCAGGGACCTCTGAAAGTTGTCCATAGGTCCCGGGTGGAAAGTCCTACCGAACAGACTGGTGAGCTCGTCATCTTCGATGCCTAGAATCTCCCCTAGCACGTCGTTGGACTTGTATAGTACTAACCCTCTATAGAATGTCGAAGTGGAGTCTCCACTGATTGCTGTGCCCGCTTGACAGAGGACTGTGAGTGCCTGGGGGCATTCAATGTGCTAGGCGCCCATCTTCTTCGGTCTTCGCTTCACCTAGGACTGCAGCTTCGTCAGCAAGACAAGTTGTGGGAAGGCCTGTCTCACAAACGGTGACCACACCGGTTGGTCGGTGAGGAATACCTGGAGATGTTGTAGCCTCAGCGCATGTTTGCGCAACATTAGCCACGGCATGCCCTACCCTCCGTTGGAAGGGTGTTGACAGCAGGGTGTTGACAACAGACGGATCTCCTCACCAGTGGAGTCTGCTTCTTCCACAGGAACTGGAAGAGCATGCGTTCCATCTTGGTGAGGTATTCACGGGGACAAGGCACAACAGTCAAGCGGTAGTAGATGACGGACGCTATGAAAGTGTTCACCACCTCCACTTGACCTTTCAAAGACAGTTTGCACTCTGCCCACTTCTGGGTGAGCGCAAATACCTTGGCCATGACCTCGTTCCAGTTTTTCTCCACCTGGAGGTCTGGACTGAACCAGACGCTGAGCAATTTCATCGGTCCTTCCGTCCAATGTCTGACGATGCTGTCGGATAGCATCGGTTTGCCTCTCCACGTTCCGAGTTGCAAACCGACAGACTTGTCCGGGTTCAGTTTTGCTCCTGTGAACCTTTCGTATTCCTGTAGTAGGTTGCAGATTACCTTGATTTTGGAGGTTTTCGACACCATTACTGTCACGTTGCCGACATAAGCCGACGCCGCTTTTCACAGTCCCGGTTCTAAAGGGATGCCCTGCAAAAGCTCCAACTTCCGCAGTAGTGGCTCTAGAGTCAATATGTACAGAATGGAGGAGAGAGGGCATCCCTGTCGAATGGAACGCGTCCCGTATCTCAGTGGCTGTGATCGGTCTTTTGCAGAACTCGGCGTCCATGCTCGAGAGACACGGCAGGTCATGAAGGTATGAACCAAAGTCCATTGCCCTATTCGGTGCACCGTCGTTCTGCTCAAACAGTTGTGTAAAGGCCGCCGAAAGGCCGCGCACATCTGCCTGCGGTCAAGTAGCACGCATTCGTTTTGGTCTTTCAAAGACCGAATCGTGGACTTGTTGCCACTTTTCACTTCCGCCACTCAGGCCCGGCTAAAAGCTTTTGCTCCCTTGTTTCCTAGAGGACTTGATTTACTTCTGACCATGCAGCCTTTGTATTTCGCGTCGAAGAACTGGTCTAGTGCTGTTCTCGATGCTAACACTCTAGCTGCGTTGCCACTCCTAAGCGCCTCCTCTACCTTGGCTATGAGTTCTGTTTCTGATTTGTTTTTCTCTAAAGCTAATTCTCTGCTAAACCCTATCGATTCTACTCTAATTGCTCTCTTGAGAGAGTACCACCATCTATTGTTGACGATGGCTCCCGTCAACTCTTGCTTAACTAATCTACTTATCCGTTCACTGTAGGCTTTTCGTGCCGGCAACGACACGTTCAGCTTCCAGTATCCGGGTCCTTGTCTATGTATTCTATTACGGTTGACTATGTAGTTTGTGATCTGAATAGGTTACCATGTGCATTTGTTGACAGCTTAACATATTGTCCTTTTCTCTAATGAAAAAACTTATCAAGATACGATCTAGATGTCCCGCTGCGGTTTGCCCACGTCCACTGTGGTGCAATCGGGAAATCTAGTCGATATCTATCGGCCAGTTGGAATTGGCCGATTAGATTTTTGAGGCTGTTGCACCGCGCTCTACTGGGGCATGCTCCCACATAGTCCCATCGTGCATCTAGGATACCATTCCAGTCCCCCACTAAAAGCAAGGAGTGAGACGTTACCAGAAAAGACTCTAGACGCTTAAAGAAGTCTGGCCGCGATTGTGATTGCTCGGTCGGGGCATAAATGGCCACCAGTCTGAAGGCTCCACCTCCAATACTGTTCACGTCTAGGACTACCAGTCTACCCTCCGGGTCCAAGTGTACTTGCTGTACTTCGACGTCCAGGTTCTTCCGAATTATGACAGCCACTCCACCTCCACCTCCTGGCTGACAGAGAGATGCGTAGATCTCAAAGTCGTCGAAGATGGGGGTTAGTTGCTGCCTGTTGTGGATCCTGGACTCAGTGATGGCTATCACATCCATACCGTGTGACCTAAGGTCGTTTAAAAGGGCATTCCTAGGCCACGCACATTCACGCTTCCAACTCATAAGTCAGCCATGTTGGTGGAGAAGAGTTGGCGAAAAGGACGAAAAGGTGCATTTACCTTTTCGTTTCCTGGAGATCGGGTTGTTCAATCTCCATTTCAGTTCTGGTGGGGGTGTTGAGTGGGGTGGGAAAACATTTCAAGAGGACACGGTTTATTGGTTTTTGGCAGGGGTTGCCAACGTCCTATGAAAATTGTTCTTTCAATTTCTGATAGGTCTCTATCGAAACCCTTATTAGTTTTAGGTGAGGTTGAGAGTTTGCTTTTACAAAAGTTTTCCCCTCAGTTTCTACTTTGGGGTCTTGGGAGATTACCTCATTAGGTTTTTGTTGTTTGTGTTAATGTATGTGTATTGTTGTTTATTTTGTTGTGTTGTTTTGGTTTGTTGTTCATTTTGTAGTTTTCTTTTTATGGTGGGAATTTGTGTTGGGGATGGTGTTGGTGTTTGTTTTTCTGGTAGGGGGTATGAAGGGTTAATTGTGGTGGTGTTTGTGTTGTTGTTTGTGTTGGTGGTTGTATGTTCGTGTTGGTGATTGGTATTTTTGTGGCTTTGTGGTGTCTCTCTTTGTTTTCTTGATTTCCGAGGCTCTCCTTCATCTTCACTTGGGGATGGAGAAGTGGGAGGGGTATGTTGTGTGGTGATGGTGTGTTTGTGTGGTGATTGTGGTAGTGTTGGATGGATAGATATCTTTCTATAGATAGATAGATAGATGGATGGGTAGATATATCTCTATAGATAAGTGGATGGATAGATGGATAGACAGATAAATGATGGAGAGAGAGAGTGGAACAAGCCCTTCTTTTATTTGAGAATGTGTCAGAGGTGAAGAAGTTCAGTGGCATGTCCATGCATGTTAGCAGTGTTTGTATTCTTTCTGTTGGTCCTATCAATAACAACAACAACAACAACCATAATGAAATTGCTATGGTAGCATTTTAAAGAGAGATAGTCAGAGTCACTGAGAGAGCTAAGTGTATTTATTGACTAATACACACAACATAGCTCTGGTGAAACAATACAAAATGTTACTCTCATTAATTATAATTATCATATATAAATTATTATTATTATTATTGTCGTTGTTGTTGTTAAATCCTATTTAAAAACAAACATTTAATCAGAACATAAACACTTCTTTTTTGGCAGCATTTAAAATGAGAACATAAATGCTTCCATTTTCAATAGTATTTAAAATCAGATTTTAACTTTTATTGAAGTATCCTTTGAGAACAAGCATAAAAATTGATTTAATTGAAGACATAAAACAGATGCTGCTGATGGTTTTGATGATGATAGTGGCCACTTGAGATATAGATGAGTGTTTAAATCTCAAGTATTTTAGTTGAATTTTTCATAGCAATCAAGGTATTCAATTTATTTCAGTAAAATTGAAAATCTTAAAATGCTATATTGCAAATGGCACATCAATAATGTATAAACGATATGCAAATGAACCACTAATGATATATATCATCATCATCATCGTTTAACGTCTATCTTTTGCACTAGCATACACCTATATATATTATGTATTTAAAAGGCCCCTTTCGGTCACGAATGACCATGGTTTTGCACCTAGAAAGTTCGCCACCATGGCACAGCAGTCACCCATGAATACCAGTCTCCACTCCACCGATGGAGGCAATGGCCGATACAGCTTGGCACCAGTGACATCGCAACTCATTTCTAAAGTTGAGTGAACTGGAACAACGTGAAATAAAGCGTTTTGTTCAAGAACACAACACATCACCTGGTCCGGGAATCAAACTCACAACATTATGATTGTGAGCTCAACACTAACTACAATGCCACATAGCTTCTCTCTCTCACTCTCACACACACACACGCATCTTTTCTTTGTTTTAGATTTTTCTCTGTGGTGATGCGGTTGAGTGGGTTTACACATTCTGATATATATACAAGCTGGATATTTTTTCTTACTTGCCATCATTTATCCAGATTAATATTTTCTAGTTGTTGTTAGTTGTTATTGCTGTTGCTGACGTTTAGCCTTAAGTCGTCCCTGATTAAGCAGACATTTCATTCAAAAGCATTCTAGCCATGATTATCCTAGCTTCTTGCATATTTAGGACTACATTGTAGCCAGTCAAGCAGTCACACAGAGTCTTATTTGTTGGTTCAAAAATTTTCTAGGGATGTAAACTGGTAAAATCAAGCTAAATTTCTTAGATGATAGTATTGTAGATCAATGATAATTCTTCATAGATGTAAAATGTCAATAAATAAAGTGCTGGACTACCACGAATTTTACTCCATGAGGTAGAACACTTTAACCCTAACCATATTACTGCAGTTCACTTATTTGTTGAGAATAGGTACCAATATTCCTGGGAAAAGCTCTATAGAGATAAACAACTGCTGAAACATCTCTCTATATAGGGTTATTTTTTAATCTCTTTTAGAATCCTACTTAATCCTCTCTTTTTTTTTACCATATTTCTAATGAAAGATACTGTCTATGACTTTCAAATAATTTTGAAAATAATCAAGAATTTGGAAAGATTTATTAATAAAACTACCTTCCTCATTATTAACATGGTAGTTGGAACATAAATATTCATATGTAAAATGATGATGCAATGTTTTTAGATAAATATAAATACTTTCAAAAACAGTTTTCTATAATAAAATCAGTGCCAATTTCAGGTGGGTTTGTATCAAAAGAGTTAATGGTTTGGCAATAATTAAAAAAATGAATTTAATTTTCAAGCATTTAAAACAAAAATGGGAGATGGTGAACTGAAACATTTTTTGAGAGACTTTTATTCTTGTGGTCCTGATACTGAGAAGGGTCTATGTAAATGTGCTCCTGATTTAGGCACAAGGCCAACAATTTTTTTTTGGAGGGGAAAGTTGATTAAATTGATACAAGCGCATTACTGGTACTTTATTTTATTGACCCCATAAGGATGAAAGGCAAAGCTAACCTCGGTAGGATTTAATCTCAGAACGTAAAGGACTGTAACTTAATGCAGTGAAGTATTGTGTCCAAAACTACTGATTACTGCCAATCCACCATCCTTCTCTACAACAGAAATAATATCAACTGAACAAGATTTACTCATTATTCAGAATTATCTGCTTCCATCAATTCTTTTAAGTATATTATCTAATATTTTATATTAGATGTAGTTATAGTTAATTATAATTTAAATGATTCTAGTTGAAAATATTTTAATTATTCAGTAAAGTGGCAGAAACATCAGAGCTCTAGTGTTTATTTCC
>OZ024746.1:2321746-2419588 GCA_964016885.1 Eledone cirrhosa
CACAGATTTCAACACCTGATTTGTCATCATATTTGTACAGCATTATGGACATATGGTTAGTGTAGAAATGACCCACATCTTTAGAAATTAAACATCAGCATCAATGATTTTAACTAAATCATGAAAAGTTCAACATCATCTGGTGAGTGTTTCCTCAGCTCTAGATAGACTGCTGTTTCATCTACACAGCCAGTTGAACAACATCTGGTGTTGATGGTGGTGGTGGTGGTGGTGGTGGTGGTATTGGTGATGGTGATTATGGTGGTGTTGATGGTGGTGGTGGTGGTGGTGGTATTGGTGATTATGGTGGTGATTATGGTGGTGGTGGTGGTATTGGTGATTATGGTGGTGTTGATGGTGGTGGTGGTGGTATTGGTGATTGTGATTATGGTGGTGTTGATGGTGGAGGTGATGGTGGCGGTGATGATGATTGTGTTGGTGGTACTAGTGATGATGAGAATGAAGAAGAACAGCTTAAAATAAGAGATTTTGTTGCAGAAACAGCGGCAGAGTTTCATATAGGTTGGTATGGAAAGGTTTAAAGATTCTGACATGGCCAATAATAAGATTAAGTGCGAATTTCTTAAGTTTTGTTGTAATTTTTATCATATTGAAAAAGTTATATTTTCCCAGAGTTGACTTAGGGATATGTCAGCATTTGACACTCATGGAAGATGGACGTATGATGATGATGATGATTAAAGGATATAAACTGCTAAATCATCACATTACTTATACTCTGGGAAAAATATCATTTTTCAATATGCTAAGAATTTATGAATATTAAATGTATATTTTACTTATTACATAGCAAGCTCTAATTTAGAGTTTTTTTTATATGCTTACAGGAAAGTAATTTTGTTTCTATATATATATATATAACTCAACATGCACACAAACAATTACATGTGTGAATACATACACACCTGTACACACACACACACACACACACATATACATATATCTGTCCACACACACACAATTATATGTGTACACATACACACATGGATAATAGGTTGTCACATACATTCAAACATAACGATACTCATAAACATTACAGCACATGCACGCATGCATATAACACATACCACACACACACACACTCAAATATAGGTATATACAGCGTATTATTTCTATATCATGAATAGGCACAAACGACATACAAAAAATAACACACTCCTTAATATACATACATACATCATCATCATCATTTAATGTTTATTTTTCCATGCTAGGATGGGTTAGAGGAGTTGTCTCGTTATGTGACAAGCCAGATCAGATGACCTTGTCTTGCTTATACAGAACTAATTTTGGCTTGATGTCCTTCCTAACACCAGCTGGATGTCCTTCCTAACACCAGCTGGATGTCCTTCCTAACACCAGCTGGATGTCCTTCCTAACACCAGCTGGATGTCCTTCCTAACACCAGCTGGATGTCCTTCCTAACACCAGCTGGATGTCCTTCCTAACACCAGCTGGATGTCCTTCCTAACACCAGCTGGATGTCCTTCCTAACACCATCTGGATGTCCTTCCTAACACCAGCTGGATGTCCTTCCTAACACCATCTGGATGTCCTTCCTAACACCAGCTGGATGTCCTTCCTAACACCAGCTGGATGTCCTTCCTAACACCATCTGGATGTCCTTCCTAACACCAGCTGGATGTCCTTCCTAACACCATCTGGATGTCCTTCCTAACACCAGCTGGATGTCCTTCCTAACACCAGCTGGATGTCCTTCCTAACACCATCTGGATGTCCTTCCTAACACCAGCTGGATGTCCTTCCTAACACCAGCTGGATGTCCTTCCTAACACCAGCTGGATGTCCTTCCTAACACCAGCTGGATGTCCTTCCTAACACCATCTGGATGTCCTTCCTAACACCAGCTGGATGTCCTTCCTAACACCATCTGGATGTCCTTCCTAACACCAGCTGGATGTCCTTCCTAACACCAGCTGGATGTCCTTCCTAACACCAGCTGGATGTCCTTCCTAACACCAGCTTGATGTCCTTCCTAACACCAGCTGGATGTCCTTCCTAACACCAGCTTGATGTCCTTCCTAACACCAGCTGGATGTCCTTCCTAACACCATCTGGATGTCCTTCCTAACACCAGCTGGATGTCCTTCCTAACACCATCTGGATGTCCTTCCTAACACCAGCTGGATGTCCTTCCTAACACCAGCTGGATGTCCTTCCTAACACCAGCTGGATGTCCTTCCTAACACCATCTGGATGTCCTTCCTAACACCAGCTTGATGTCCTTCCTAACACCAGCTGGATGTCCTTCCTAACACCAGCTGGATGTCCTTCCTAACACCAGCTTGATGTCCTTCCTAACACCATCTGGATGTCCTTCCTAACACCAGCTGGATGTCCTTCCTAACACCAGCTGGATGTCCTTCCTAACACCAGCTGGATGTCCTTCCTAACACCAACTGGATGTCCTTCCTAACACCAGCTGGATGTCCTTCCTAACACCAGCTGGATGTCCTTCCTAACACCAGCTGGATGTCCTTCCTAACACCAGCTTGATGTCCTTCCTAACACCAGCTGGATGTCCTTCCTAACACCAGCTGGATGTCCTTCCTAACACCAGCTGGATGTCCTTCCTAACACCAGCTGGATGTCCTTCCTAACACCAGCTGGATGTCCTTCCTAACACCATCTGGATGTCCTTCCTAACACCAGCTGGATGTCCTTCCTAACACCAGCTGGATGTCCTTCCTAACACCAGCTTGATGTCTTTCCTAACACCAGCTGGATGTCCTTCCTAACACCAGCTGGATGTCCTTCCTAACACCAGCTGGATGTCCTTCCTAACACCAGCTGGATGTCCTTCCTAACACCAGCTTGATGTCCTTCCTAACACCAGCTGGATGTCCTTCCTAACACCAGCTGGATGTCCTTCCTAACACCAGCTGGATGTCCTTCCTAACACCATCTGGATGTCCTTCCTAACACCAGCTGGATGTCCTTCCTAACACCATCTGGATATCCTTCCTAATACCAGCTGGATGTCCTTCCTAACACCAGCTGGATGTCCTTCCTAACACCAGCTGGATGTCCTTCCTAACACCAGCTGGATGTCCTTCCTAACACCATCTGGATGTCCTTCCTAACACCAGCTGGATGTCCTTCCTAACACCATCTGGATATCCTTCCTAATACCAGCTGGATGTCCTTCCTAACACCAGCTGGATGTCCTTCCTAACACCATCTGGATGTCCTTCCTAACACCAGCTGGATGTCCTTCCTAACACCATCTGGATATCCTTCCTAATACCAGCTGGATGTCCTTCCTAACACCAGCTGGATGTCCTTCCTAACACCAGCTGGATGTCCTTCCTAACACCAGCTGGATGTCCTTCCTAACACCATCTGGATGTCCTTCCTAACACCAGCTTGATGTCCTTCCTAACACCAGCTGGATGTCCTTCCTAACACCAGCTTGATGTCCTTCCTAACACCAGCTGGATGTCCTTCCTAACACCAGCTGGATGTCCTTCCTAACACCAGCTTGATGTCCTTCCTAACACCAGCTGGATGTCCTTCCTAACACCAGCTGGATGTCCTTCCTAACACCAACCACTTTACAGTGTGGGCTGGGGATTTGGGTGGGAGGAGGTGTGTGGGGATTGGGGAGGTAGATCTAGGGATATGTATGAGGGGCAGAGTGTTAGGGTGTGGGAGGTGTAATGGAGGGATGGACGTGAGCAAAGGGACAGGTGTTAGGACATGGCGGTATATGGAAGGGGGAGGGGAGGGAGTGCATACAAGATGTATAAATACACACACATACATATACATACATTGATTCATGTAATATGACACAGCCACACATACACTTCTATATATACACCAGGGGCAAAGGGTGAGTGCATGCGTTATAGAATCTTGAGTTGATCAATTGCGTCGGTTGAAGCAAGCAGAATTTTGGCTGCTTACTAAATCGTAGACACATAAAAAGATAACACACACACACACACACACACACACACTAGATAACACTACATGCGGCTTTGACCAGGAGGGTCATTTAGAGGGAATTGGGGGGGGGGGGTAAGGCTGCACAGCCCCAATTTCCGCCATGACGATTGGACTGCATGCCCTGCTTTCCAGGTTGCCCTTCGCCACTGGTACACACATATACACTTTTACTCACACACACATTTACACACATACTGCTACAAACACACACACACACACACACACACAGAAACAAACCTGAACAGGTAGACATCTTCACAAGCTGTCGTTGTATAATTGGAATTACATAGCAGTAAAATGTAAGAGAATATATATATTAAAAAAATGAATTAAATCAGTGAAGTACAAATTATTTGGTTGACTAATTTTAATAATACAGCTTGACTGCTCACATGCAAATTACAGTGTTTTTTTAATTTGTTTTTTAAATCAATAGAGGAAGAAAATGATTGTGATGAAGATGATGATATCAGTAGGTTGACATTTTTAATGGACTAGTCTAGCTTGGAGGAATCAAACCAATATTAGAATAAAATAGGTTATGTTGTTGTGATGCTGTTGTAGTAAATTAGTTTTCTTATGTTGTAGTAAAGTTAACACCTCTACGAGAGCAGTCTCTTGAAATATAACTGAATCAAGTTGAGCCATAAAAGGTACCACTGTGTGATTACTTGACCAAAGCTCAAATCAAACACTACTGTGATAAAAACATTAATTAATGAGGTTCTATATATTTTTTTAATGGTTTAACCAGAGGAGGGAAGATAGCTTTCATTATCTTCTTTCAGTATTGGTAGAGAGTCGGACGCCATGCTTTGACGCATAGTTACGGCCCTTGCCATTCTGAGTTCAAATCCCACTGAGATTAACTTTACCTTTCATCCTTAAGGGGTCAATAAAATAAAATACCAGTAATGCACCGGGTAATTGCTGGCCTTGTGCCAAAAGTAGAAACAATTATCTTCTTTAGGGTCTCTGAGACTGGTAGGATGAAGGGGAGAAGTTATCTTCAGAAATGAGATTTGGTATGAATGCTTGCAATGTAATGAATCCTGCTAATAGCAGCCATGAACTAGATGGCAAAATGATGGATTAATTTTACCACATAAGAACAACTATTTACCTATATACCCTCTGATAGGCTTCTACATAGTTTCTATCAGTCAAATTTCACTCACAAAGCTGTTGTCAAACTGAGTCTATGGTAGAGGATTTCCTTGTATTTAGTGGGAACAAACTCAAAACCATGTGACTGTAAAACGAACTTTTTAAGCATAGAGCTATACTTGAACCTACTGTGTCTGAAACAATGGTATGGTCATGGCCTAGCACTGGATTGATCATAGGTTTTCTGGATTCAGACTAACCTGTAGCAAAATAACAGCAACTGATATAGGGGTGAAAGTGACTTCACCTTATAAGACTACCTTGCTATGACTGTACCATTATACTAGTGGTTGGTAATAAGACTACCTTGCTATGACTGTGTCAATATACTAGTGGTTGGTAATAAGACTACCTTGCTATGACTGTACCAATATACTAGTGGTTGGTAATAAGACTACCTTGCTATGACTGTGTCAATATACTAGTGGTTGGTAATAAGACTACCTTGCTATGACTGTGTCAATATACTAGTGGTTGGTAATAAGACTATCTTGCTATGACTGTGTCAATATACTAGTGGTTGGTGATAAGACTACCTTGCTATGACTGTACCAATATATTAGTGGTTGGTAATAAGACTACCTTGCTATGACTGTACCAATATACTAGTGGTTGGTAATAAGACTACCTTGCTATGACTGTGTCAATATACTAGTGGTTGGTAATAAGACTAGCTTGCTATGACTGTACCAATATACTAGTGGTTGGTAATAAGACTACCTTGCTATGACTGTGTCAATATACTAGTCGTTGGTAATAAGACTACCTTGCTATGACTGTACCATTATATTAGTGGTTGGTAATAAGACTACATTGCTATGACTGTGTCAATATACTAGTGGTTGGTAATAAGACTACCTTGCTATGACTGTACCAATATATTAGTGGTTGGTAATAAGACTATCTTGCTATGACTGTACCAATATATTAGTGGTTGGTAATAAGACTACCTTGCTATGACTGTGTCAATATACTAGTGGTTGGTAATAAGACTACCTTGCTATGACTGTGTCAATATACTAGTGGTTGGTAATAAGACTACCTTGCTATGACTGTACCAATATATTAGTGGTTGGTAATAAGACTATCTTGCTATGACTGTGTCAATATACTAGTGGTTGGTAATAAGACTACCTTGCTATGACTGTGTCAATATACTAGTGGTTGGTAATAAGACTACCTTGCTATGACTGTACCAATATATTAGTGGTTGGTAATAAGACTACCTTGCTATGACTGTACCAATATATTAGTGGTTGGTAATAAGACTACCTTGCTATGACTGTACCAATATATTAGTGGTTGGTAATAAGACTACCTTGCTATGACTGTGTCAATATACTAGTGGTTGGTAATAAAACTACCTTGCTATGACTGTACCAATATACTAGTGGTTGGTAATAAGACTACATTGCTATGACTGTGTCAATATACTAGTGATTGGTAATAAGACTACCTTGCTATGACTGTGTTAATATACTAGTGGTTGGTAATAAGACTACCTTGCTATGACTGTGTCAATATACTAGTGGTTGGTAATAAGACTACCTTGCTATGACTGTACCAATATACTAGTGGTTGGTAATAAGACTACCTTGCTATGACTGTGTCAATATACTAGTGGTTGGTAATAAGACTACCTTGCTATGACTGTACCAATATATTAGTGGTTGGTAATAAGACTCCCTTGCTATGACTGTACCAATATACTAGTGGTTCGTAATAAGACTACCTTGCTATGACTGTACCAATATACTAGTGGTTGGTAATAAGACTATCTTGCTATGACTGTACCAATATACTAGTGGTTCGTAATAAGACTACCTTGCTATGACTGTACCAATATACTAGTGGTTGGTAATAAGACTACCTTACTATGACTGTACCTATATATTAGTGGTTGGTAATAAGACTACCTTGCTATGACTGTGTCAATATACTAGTGGTTCGTAATAAGACTACCTTGCTATGACTGTACCAATATACTAGTGGTTGGTAATAAGACTATCTTGCTATGACTGTCTCAATATACTAGTGGTTGGTAATAAGACTATCTTGCTATGACTGTGTCAATATACTAGTGGTTGGTAATAAGACTACCTTGCTATGACTGTACCAATATACTAGTGGTTCGTAATAAGACTACCTTGCTATGACTGTACCAATATACTAGTGGTTGGTAATAAGACTACCTTGCTATGACTGTACCATTATATTAGTGGTTGGTAATAAGACTACATTGCTATGACTGTGTCAATATACTAGTGGTTGGTAATAAGACTACCTTGCTATGACTGTACCAATATATTAGTGGTTGGTAATAAGACTATCTTGCTATGACTGTACCAATATATTAGTGGTTGGTAATAAGACTATCTTGCTATGACTGTACCAATATATTAGTGGTTGGTAATAAGACTACCTTACTATGACTGTGTCAATATACTAGTGGTTGGTAATAAGACTACCTTGCTATGACTGTGTCAATATACTAGTGGTTGGTAATAAGACTACCTTGCTATGACTGTACCAATATATTAGTGGTTGGTAATAAGACTATCTTGCTATGACTGTGTCAATATACTAGTAGTTGGTAATAAGACTACCTTGCTATGACTGTACCAATATATTAGTGGTTGTTAATAAGACTATCTTGCTATGACTGTGTCAATATACTAGTGGTTGGTAATAAGACTACCTTGCTATGACTGTACCATTATACTAGTGGTTGGTAATAAGACTATCTTGCTATGACTGTGTCAATATACTAGTGGTTGGTAATAAGACTACCTTGCTATGACTGTACCAATATACTAGTGGTTCGTAATAAGACTACCTTGCTATGACTGTACCAATATACTAGTGGTTGGTAATAAGACTACCTTGCTATGACTGTACCAATATACTAGTGGTTGGTAATAAGACTACCTTGCTATGACTGTACCAATATACTAGTGGTTCGTAATAAGACTACCTTGCTATGACTGTACCAATATACTAGTGGTTGGTAATAAGACTACCTTGCTATGACTGTACCAATATACTAGTGGTTGGTAATAAGACTATCTTGCTATGACTGTACCAATATATTAGTGGTTGGTAATAATACTACCTTGCTATGACTGTACCAATATACTAGTGGTTGGTAATAAGACTACCTTGCTATGACTGTGTCAATATACTAGTGGTTGGTAATAAGACTACCTTGCTATGACTGTACCAATATACTAGTGGTTGGTAATAAGACTATCTTGCTATGACTGTACCAATATACTAGTGGTTGGTAATAAGACTACCTTGCTATGACTGTGTCAATATACTAGTGTTTGGTAATAAGACTACCTTGCTATGACTGTGTCAATATACTAGTGGTTGGTAATAAGACTACCTTGCTATGACTGTCTCAATATATTAGTGGTTGGTAATAAGACTACCTTGCTATGACTGTACCATTATATTAGTGGTTGGTAATAAGACTATCTTGCTATGACTGTACCAATATACTAGTGGTTGGTAATAAGACTACCTTGCTATGACTGTGTCAATATACTAGTGGTTGGTAATAAGACTACCTTGCTATGACTGTGTCAATATACTAGTGGTTGGTAATAAGACTATCTTGCTATGACTGTGTCAATATACTAGTGGTTGGTAATAAGACTACCTTGCTATGACTGTGTCAATATACTAGTGGTTGGTAATAAGACTACCTTGCTATGACTGTACCAATATACTAGTGGTTGGTAATAAGACTACATTGCTATGACTGTACCAATATACTAGTGGTTGGTAATAAGACTACCTTGCTATGACTGTACCAATATACTAGTGGTTGGTAATAAGACTACCTTGCTATGACTGTGTCAATATACTAGTGGTTGGTAATAAGACTACCTTGCTATGACTGTACCAATATACTAGTGGTTGGTAATAAGACTACCTTGCTATGACTGTGTCAATATACTAGTGGTTGGTAATAAGACTACGTTGCTATGACTGTACCAATATACTAGTGGTTGGTAATAAGACTATCTTGCTATGACTGTACCAATATACTAGTGGTTGGTAATAAGACTACCTTGCTATGACTGTGTCAATATACTAGTGTTTGGTAATAAGACTACCTTGCTATGACTGTGTCAATATACTAGTGGTTGGTAATAAGACTACCTTGCTATGACTGTCTCAATATATTAGTGGTTGGTAATAAGACTACCTTGCTATGACTGTACCATTATATTAGTGGTTGGTAATAAGACTATCTTGCTATGACTGTACCAATATACTAGTGGTTGGTAATAAGACTACATTGCTATGACTGTACCAATATACTAGTGGTTGGTAATAAGACTACCTTGCTATGACTGTACCAATATACTAGTGGTTGGTAATAAGACTACCTTGCTATGACTGTGTCAATATACTAGTGGTTGGTAATAAGACTACCTTGCTATGACTGTACCAATATACTAGTGGTTGGTAATAAGACTACCTTGCTATGACTGTGTCAATATACTAGTGGTTGGTAATAAGACTACCTTGCTATGACTGTACCAATATACTAGTGGTTGGTAATAAGACTATCTTGCTATGACTGTACCAATATACTAGTGGTTGGTAATAAGACTACCTTGCTATGAGTGTGTCAATATACTAGTGTTTGGTAATAAGACTACCTTGCTATGACTGTACCAATATACTAGTGGTTGGTAATAAGACTACCTTGCTATGACTGTGTCAATATACTAGTGGTTGGTAATAAGACTATCTTGCTATGACTGTGTCAATATACTAGTGGTTGGTAATAAGACTACCTTGCTATGACTGTGTCAATATACTAGTGGTTGGTAATAAGACTACCTTGCTATGACTGTGTCAATATACTAGTGGTTGGTAATAAGACTATCTTGCTATGACTGTACCAATATACTAGTGGTTGGTAATAAGACTACCTTGCTATGACTGTGTCAATATACTAGTGGTTGGTAATAAGACTACCTTGCTATGACTGTGTCAATATACTAGTGGTTGGTAATAAGACTATCTTGCTATGACTGTACCAATATACTAGTGGTTGGTAATAAGACTATCTTGCTATGACTGTACCATTATACTAGTGGTTGGTAATAAGACTATCTTGCTACGACTGTCTCAATATACTAGTGGTTGGTAATAAGACTCCCTTGCTATGACTGTGTCAATATACTAGTGGTTGGTAATAAGACTATCTTGCTATGACTGTGTCAATATACTAGTGGTTGGTAATAAGACTATCTTGCTATGACTGTGTCAATATACTAGTGGTTGGTAATAAGACTCCCTTGCTATGACTGTGTCAATATACTAGTGGTTGGTAATAAGACTATCTTGCTATGACTGTGTCAATATACTAGTGGTTGGTAATAAGACTATCTTGCTATGACTGTGTCAATATACTAGTGGTTGGTAATAAGACTCCCTTGCTATGACTGTGTCAATATACTAGTGGTTGGTAATAAGACTATCTTGCTATGACTGTACCATTATACTAGTGGTTGGTAATAAGACTATCTTGCTACGACTGTCTCAATATACTAGTGGTTGGTAATAAGACTCCCTTGCTATGACTGTGTCAATATACTAGTGGTTGGTAATAAGACTATCTTGCTATGACTGTGTCAATATACTAGTGGTTGGTAATAAGACTATCTTGCTATGACTGTGTCAATATACTAGTGGTTGGTAATAAGACTCCCTTGCTATGACTGTGTCAATATACTAGTGGTTGGTAATAAGACTATCTTGCTATGACTGTACCATTATACTAGTGGTTGGTAATAAGACTATCTTGCTACGACTGTCTCAATATACTAGTGGTTGGTAATAAGACTCCCTTGCTATGACTGTGTCAATATACTAGTGGTTGGTAATAAGACTATCTTGCTATGACTGTGTCAATATACTAGTGGTTGGTAATAAGACTATCTTGCTATGACTGTGTCAATATACTAGTGGTTGGTAATAAGACTCCCTTGCTATGACTGTGTCAATATACTAGTGGTTGGTAATAAGACTATCTTGCTATGACTGTGTCAATATACTAGTGGTTGGTAATAAGACTATCTTGCTATGACTGTGTCAATATACTAGTGGTTGGTAATAAGACTCCCTTGCTATGACTGTGTCAATATACTAGTGGTTGGTAATAAGACTATCTTGCTATGACTGTGTCAATATACTAGTGGTTGGTAATAAGACTATCTTGCTATGACTGTGTCAATATACTAGTGGTTGGTAATAAGACTCCCTTGCTATGACTGTGTCAATATACTAGTGGTTGGTAATAAGACTATCTTGCTATGACTGTACCATTATACTAGTGGTTGGTAATAAGACTATCTTGCTACGACTGTCTCAATATACTAGTGGTTGGTAATAAGACTCCCTTGCTATGACTGTGTCAATATACTAGTGGTTGGTAATAAGACTGACATTACATTTTAAAACTAAGTATATAGTTTGACATAATATCATGTCAAAACCAACTGTTGTTAGTTCTGGACACAGTCAATGTTGTATCTGGTATTAATACCACCAAGGTCTACAATTAATACCACCAACAGTAAGGGTGTGTAGAATAACTATTTTTGTGTATTATACAGAAATATATCAAATATTATTATATTGGATTTATTTAAACATTTCGCACAAGATGGCACTTCTATATATTTATTGGATAGCATCCTGCAGATTAAAAACATTTCTAAATAATAGCTAAATCTGATGATATCCATGAAGTGGCTGTTAGTAGATATTGCAAATGAATTTCCCATGGGAAATAGGAATACTAGACAAAAGATTGCATTTGCTTTGCAGGAAATATTTTTACTGATTAAGAATTTTTAGTAAGGGGAAATGTGAAAGTACTATTCTAATTGATGTAAATTTAATTGATTATAAGATAGCTCTGACAAAAATAAAACCAATTGAAATAATGTAAGGTAAAATTTAAAGAGACTCAAGTGCAAAAAGCTATTTGCATGCAACATAGTTGACTATTTTTAGTCAGGTGACATGTAAAATATAATAGCTTATTTAGGTCCTAAAACGTTTTTGTCAATATGAAAATTTAGTAGAAGTTTATAAGTCTAACATCTCAGTGTCTAAAGTGACCTAAGGCCAGTCGAGGTGATTGTTGCTAATATATATAGAACCATTAGAACATCTGACTGATAAAATGACAAGTCAGTCAATCATATTGGTGGCCTCCCCACAGCCCTGGTGGACAGAATAGAGAAAGTGTTTCCCCGGAGGACAGCAAGGGAGACGCGCTGGAAAAGCCATTCCAACTGGCGAGGCTCACACCTGCAGCTGGCCAACTCAGCGCCTATGGTGGTGAGTATGGAGGTAGCCCTAGGGCCGAGGACACCAGAAGTCTCTACTACCAAATAAGTCTAACTCTAGAAGTCCATCCTAGTGTCTAAAGTATATAAGTCTAACTCTACAAGTCCATCTAAGTCCCTGTCCTCAGGGTTATTACCATCTTACTATTCAGTATCATGCTGTGAAAATGTCAGGATAACCAGCTTCTGGATCAGTCTTAATAAACTATTAATCCCTATTATAGTATTGAGTACTCAGTACTGAGTTTGTCAATACCATCCATCCAACTAAAGTCAGGCAGGCAGCTAGTTAGCTGCCTGCTTGCCTGCCTGTCTGTGTCTATTTGTGTGTATGTATATTTTTCTCAGACCGGGTGATGTGTTGTTTCCTTGAGCAAGACACTTTATTTCACATTGCTCCAGATTATTAAGCTGTAGAAATGAGATGATAGGGACTGGGGTCCATATCATTCCACTGCAAAGTGGTTGTGGAGGTGATATGGCAACAAAGCACCCAGTACTCACTGTAAATGAGCTTGGTGTTAGGAAGGGTATCCAGCTGTAGAAATCAAGCCAGAATCAGTTCCCATCCCACCCTTGCAAGCAGGGAAAAGCGGACGTAAAATGATGATGATGATGTATCCACAAAAGTTGTAAACATCGATGATAAATTCATGCTTTTCAAGCAAGTTACAGATGCTCTCTTGTCACTTTAGCCATTAGAAATGCAGTGAACCAGTGATTGCTTCATTGGAATCATGTAACTAACAACGTTATTATCACAATTTGTGATGTAAAATAAATAGAAGTAAACAAAAATATAGGAGTATTCCTGATACAAGCTGAGAGAAGCTGACCACTTGGTTATGCAAAATAGAGAGAAAGTGAGGGGAAATTAATTATATTACCAAGGCATATACGATCATCAATGAGGTGAAATCCTTTTAAGCAGGAACATTTATAACTTCCATTTATATTGTTACATATTTGGTGGCACAGGCTGTGGTTGGTTTGACATTCATTTATATCTGAATGAAAATAGAGAAAAAGTAGATGAGAATAATAAATAAGTCGTTTCTAATGTCAGTAGAAAAGACAAACTGCATGAAGACGTGTGTATGATGTCTGATGCTACTACATGGTAAGGTTTTATAAGTGTACAGGAATTGCAGCTCAACTGATATGGATATGTAATTTGAATGGATAACATCTGCTTTTCTCAGGTCTTGAATAATTGCCCCCACCTTATTAATTTTTCAGACTGCCCCCCCCCCCCCCCCCCCCCCCCTGCTTATTAAATTTTGTTATTCTATCTCCAGCAAAATTATATTTTAAGTGGTAACATTCCTGTCACAATTTTCTTTCTACATTAAAAAGAATTATATATGACAGAAAAGTACACTACACACCACTGATGTTGTCCAAGGGAAAGTCAACGGCCAATACAGCTTGGCACCAGTGATGTCACAATTTATTTCTACAGCTGAGTAAACTGGAGCCATGCGAAATAAAGTGTCTTGCTTAAGGACACACCACATCACCCAGTCCAGGAATCAAACACACAGCCCCACGACTGCAAGCAATGTGCCTTTACATTGTACTAACTCAGATTATATTTATAGATTTTTAGCCAACACTGTATGCATAGATCAATAATGATAGTTACAGTGCTAAAATTCTATATATTCTGTATTAGAGTATAGCATTGGACCAAAACACTATTTATGCAACAATAATTTATTTACCAAACTTGCAGCCAAGAATAAATTATATGTACAAATTTATCTACTCAATTTACTTAAGCCCTTAGTAATTGTGAGCTTGTAAACAGTGTCTCTATGGATGGTAAAAAAAATACCCAGTCACTGATGAAACACAGAATTAAAACTAGTTTAGCTCCTCTTTTTTTATGCCTATGGATATTGGATACAGAGACATTCAATGTTGGCTAAAAATCTAAAGATATATTCACTACTATAGTACTTTTCATGATTTTGGCTGGGTTTTACGGTATAACATATAACATATAACATTAAATTAAAATGTATCAGATTTTGTTTGTCTATTGTAATCTTGTAAAAATGACAATCATGTGATGTTTAGATTCATTTCCAATATAGAAATATCTTATTTCTAGCCTTCCAGTTTCATAAGAAAACTTATGATCAACAGTCATGTAAGAACAAATCTGTTGCTTGTATTCATTTATATAGTTCTATAAGAATAGTTCTTTAATGTTTATAACCTTTAAATGTTGTATCTTTCTAGTTTAGTTTATGTGAAATGTATCTTTACATTTTTAGTACATTTTTCTGTTAACATTCTTCTAACATTTCCCAATAACAACCAATTTTATTTAGTTGGATTTTTTTTGTTCCTTGTCATAATCACATCCTCCCCTATTTTCTTTTTATTGTTATCACCTACCTCCCTCATCGTAATCATCATCATCATCATCATCCCTATCATCTTTTTCACTACTATCACAGCCTCTTCTTCCTCACTATCATTTGATATTAGATTATACCGTCTAATATTGAATTAAACATCATAGTGCATTATCAATAACGATGTATTGACATGCATATTGGAGAAACCAGAAGAATTGCTTTCGTGAACTCATATGGAAAAACTTTATACCAAGATGAACTCTTTTCTCACTGAGAGGCAAAGTTGAGAGTTGAATTTATGAACTTTGATTTATTTGGAAAAATAAACAAGGACACCATTCCCACTAAAAAAGAAAAAAAAAATACCCCCACCCCCACCCTGCTGCAAAAACAAAAACAAAACAAAAACAAACTAACAAAAAGTTCATTGGAAATGATAAAACTAATCTCATTTTTTAATGAATTTTTTCTCCCTCACACGAGAGAGACTAAATCTATGAAATATTATAGGTGGCCTCTCCCATGATGATATGGCAGATGAGAAATAAAATGTCATAAATCAGATAATTTGTTTTAGTTTTTATTTCTTAATAATAAAGTGTATTTATGAAAAAAATTTGTTTCTGGCAATAATTTTCAAAATTTATTAAAAAGTAAAAAAAAAAAAAAGAAAAAAATGAAATAAACAAATAAAATCCTTTCTTTTGTAACTTTAATCAAATAATCCTTTGATATTTTGTTTTATTGTTGTTATGAAAGTTTAATGTTAAAATCTATTAATGAAGTGATTTTGAGCTGGAGTTGAGATGTCTATCAAATTATCAACTTAAAAAAACATAAAAAAAACAGACAAAACAAACAAAAACAATGTAGAAAATGTTTAGTGGCTTTGTGGTTGTGGCACAAGGAAACTTTGTTGAGGAGTGAAATGTTGCGGACATACAGGAAGATTTTGATAACTCAACACGGACATTGAAATTAATGTTATTCTTGACTGAGAAATGTTTGACAGAGTACTTAACTCTGTTGCTATGATACTGGGTAAAAGCCAGCTGACAGGTCATATGAAATGCTTATTAGCTTATGTTCAGGTGAGCTAATTTACATACTGGTGTTATTTTGGCAGATATTAAGAAATTACCCACACAACAACATAGTAAGTAAACTAGAAAAGCCATTATACTGAACAAGTATACAAGTTGTCAGCAATATAGTGAAGGTATTGAACTCCCATATGTATAGAGTATACTTGACTGTCATTCATTTGTTGCTGTAATTGCTTAGCTTATGACCAAAAGTATTTTAGCAGTGAGAATCCCATCTTTTTGTATATCAAAAAACTACCCAATGAGCACACATTGAGTACAACTTTGCCTTTATCATTCTAGGGTCAACGAAATAAAACTTCTAATGCCTCAGTTTACTTGGTAACATTGAGCGTCAGAGCTTATTGTTATAAGCAATAATTATACTGCATAAATTTCAAGTGTTTATAACTATATTTTAAAACAACTTACCTAAGCAGGTTGTTGTGTTAACAAGAGTATAACCAGAGTTACAAGAACATTTGTAGCTTCCATCAAAGTTAAGACAGTTCTGTTGGCAGCCACCATTTCTTACTGAGCATTCATCATTATCTAAAATAGAGAAGTAAGCAAGTTTTATACATAGGTCTGAAACTGAGGGGGAAAATTGAAATAAAACAATGTAAAGTCACAAGAGGCGTTTATAGGACACTGCTTAGTTTCTGTTTCACAGTGTGAAGATATATAAGGTAGAGAGGATTTTTCAGATAATCTCTCTAATGTTGGTGCTATCATATAAAACACCCAGTACAGTCTTTAGGATGGGCATCCGGCTCTAGAAATCCTGCCAAAAGGGTTGACAGGGCTTTTCAGCCATGTCAAAGACATAACTTGTCTAGTGCTGATACCATATGATATATCCTGTCACACTTTGTAAAGTGGTTGGTATTAGGAAACCAAAAAGTAGAATGTATTGAATGAGATGTAGTTCCCTCTGACTTGTTTAGGAGGTCAGCAGCCCTGATTAAGTACTTCTCTGGTCCATAATGACCTGGCCAACTCCTCCTAGCATAGAAAAATGGAAATAAATGCTGTTGCTGCTGTTTATATATATATATATATATATGTATATATATATATATATATATATGTATATATATATATATGTATATCTATGCTAGGAGGAGTTGGCCAGGGTCATTATGGACCAGAGCAGTACTTAATGTACACAATGCAGATCCTGGGTACACAAGAGATGTAGCGGGATAGCAGGCAAACTAAGAGGTAGGGAGAAATACGTATGCAGTAGATATACAGGGAAATTAGACAGTAGAAGTTGCATTGATAGACACTTTTTTCAAATGCAGGTGGGTGCTATAGAAGTGGTGGATAGCTTCCGGTACCTAGGTGATCAGATTAGCATGGGAGGGGGTGTTCCGAGGCCATAGTATCTAGAATAAGGACGGGTTGGAAGAAGTTTAGGGAGCTGCTTTCTCTGCTGACGAAGAAGGGTTTCTCCCTGCGTACGAAAGGCTGGTTGTATGATGCCTGTGTGAGGAGCGTGATGCTGCATGGTAGTGAGACATGGGCAGCTACCGCAGAAGATATGCGACGGCTGGAGAGAAATGAGGCAAGTATTCTCCGTTGGATGTGCAGAGAGAGAAACTGTGTCTGAGAAGGATAAATTGTTGTTTGCGGGAGAGGAAACTGTGATGGTATGGACATGTGATGCGCATGGAGGATGACCGATGGGTGAAGAAGTGCCAGGTAATGCCAGTTGAAGGAAGACGTAGTGGAGGTAGACCACGAAAAATATGGGCGGAGGTGGTGAGAGCAGACCTCAGATTGCTGAAGCTCACGGAGGAGATGACGAAGGACCGTGACAAGTGGAGAGATGCTGTGCTGAATAGGACCCATCCCACCCTTGCAAGCAGGGAAAAGCGGACGTAAAATGATAATGATGATGATATATATATATATTTATTAAAATAACAGATTAAAGTTTAAGCAAAGAATTGCAGCGATTTTTTGCTTAAACTTTAATCTGTTATTTTAATAAATATTTGCTCTACAGATTTTATATATTTATATTATTTATATATATATATTATCTTTATTGAGCTCTCTTTGGATTTTAGTCTTCACATTTATTATATATATATATATATATATATATATATATATATATATATATATATATATAATCAGTACAATAGTGACATGTACAGATACTTAAGTTTCGTTGGGTTATACATCCCAATTCATTCAGCCTGTTATAATTATACTTAACTCTTCCTGTGGACTGACTGCTCTTACCCTTGGATATTTAAACCAAATTTCTACTACAGTATATATATATAAAGTGGGTTAAATAAGTCTTCATACGCTATCAAATATTTACCATATGAATGATAAAATTATTACTAAAGATCAACAAGTACTAGATTAAACAAATCAAATGTGAAATAAAAGAATTGGTGCAAAAATGCGTCCATACCACTAATGATATTTTTCACATGACTGCACATTTAATTTACATATTACATTTAAATTCTTTCTTTATATATAAGATTTTCTAATAAATTCATTATTCTCATGTCTGACCATAGCAATGTTGAAGAGAAAAGAACATTGTTTAGTTGTTAGGAATAATGTTTTGGGAAGAATATAAGAAAGGAGAAGATTGTAACAAGCTTTCTAAGAAGCTTGATTCAGTACATCATATATAGTCCTTTCCCCTACTTTACAGCCAGATCTACCCTTCAGTATATCATATATAGTCCTTTCCCCTACTTTACAGCCAGATCTTCCCTTCTTTACCTCTTCCCCATCTTTTCATTACTTAATTTTGTTTTTATCTTTTTTTCTCATATTTCCATCATTTTTGTAAAATATAGGTGATTAATTAAATAAAAAATCTAGAATTGTCAGTACATTATTATAATTAATAAATGGAAAACAGAAGGATTGCTGTAAATTGACCAAGAGCCAGTGCAGCACAAAAGGTGTTCCTGCTTTTGAAAGTGGTTTGAAAGGTGAAAGAACTCCTAAGAAGTTGGTTGATGACTTGAGCTCAACTGAGACTATACTCCAGACAAACACATCATCAATCTCACTGAATACCACTAATGAAGAAAAGACTTGTTAAAACATACATTAAGTTTGCCACTGAGCTTGAATATAAAGAAGATGCACTTTTGAACAACATTTTGTGGTTATATGGGATTAAAGTTTGTCTATTTGGCAATAACTATACAATTACTGTACAGCAAAAAAACTGAATGAAGCTTATGATCTAAAGGACACCATAGCCACTGTGAAGCATGCTTTCCATTAGCGAACATAGAGCAATTTGATATCCTTGAAAGAATTATGAATGCTAAATAATATTGCAATATTTTGGATGAACATTTCATTTTCTGCCAGAAAACCCAATATAAGGCATGACTGTGTGTTCCAACAAGACAATGATATGAAAGACACATCATGTGAGATTAAAAAATGGTTTGAAAGGGATAAGATTAATGTTCTTGTGTAGCTCATTCAATCACCAGATTTTAATCCAATAAAGAAATTATTGAAAAAGCATCAACCAAAAGAAAAAGAAAAACCTATTGCTGAGTCAAAAGAAATATCTAGAAAAGTACTGTAAAAAATATGAGTTATTTAATGCTAAAAGCTTATATCACCATACAGAGGTGCTTACAGGTAGAGTTGACTAATAAAGGTCATACAACCAAGTATTAACAAGTAATTTATTTAATGGTATGGTTTGGAGACTTACATACACACACATTCATACATTATGTGCGTATAGCAGGGAAAACATGCCAAACGAGGATGATGATGATGATATATATATATAAATGAAAAAAAATGAAACGAAATTTCATTTCTCCTCTTAGTACGGCTGGTAAATGTAAGTATGTATGTACACATACATACATATATGTATACAGACGTACAGTAGTATGTATATATATACATACATGCACACATATATATGTACGTATGGATTTACCGAACATTTATTATAATGCTCGGTTTGTTTGTAAACAAACAGCCCAAATTATGCCGTACAGTGCTCGGCAACCATTGTTGCCCTTTTGTTCAACACTGACAAAGGGACGATATACTAGTTTCAAGCTTATTAGCTATCGTCAGGACTATATACCTTCCTGCCAGATGATTGAACATCTGAAAGTATATACTTTCCTTATGCATATTAACGGCTGAGCAGCCCAATTTGCATATCGAGTGAGTTAATCGGACGGGTGCACCGAAAACGATAAATGGAAAAAAAAAAAATATATATATATATGATGGCACATGGGCTTGCAATCATGAGGTTGTGAGTTCAATTCTTGGATCGGTTGATGCATTGTGTCCTTGAGTAAGACACTTTATTTTGCATTGCTCCAGTTTACTCAGCTGTATCATTGCCTTTCCTTTGGAAAGGAAGGGGGAGACTGGCATGCATGGGTGACTACTGGTCTTCTACAAACAACCTTGCCCAGACTTGTGCCTTGGAGGCCATCTGTGACTGAACTGGGTTATTACCCCACACACAGACATATGTATCATCATCATCATCGTTTTATGTCCGTTCTTCCACACTAGCATGGGTTAGACGGGTTGTCCTGTTGTGGGCAGTGTCCAGTCGGCTGACCTTGTCTTGCTCATACAGGAACTGATTCTGGCTTGATTTCTACAGCTGGATGCCCTTCCTAACACCAACCTCATTTACAGTGAGTGCTGGGTGCTTTTTTGCCGTGGCACCTCCACGACCACTTTGCAGTTGGAGGGTGTGGGGACATATTGTCTATATGCTTCAGCTTGTACCCGTTGGGGGTCGGGTCTTCTGTATTACTGTGCGACGCCAGAGGTCACGGTCGTGTGTCATCGCCTTTATATAGGGTTCAATTCCTTGCAGGCACTTCTGTTCATCTTTTTTCTGTCTCCAAGGGTACACTACTTGATTTTCTCAAGTTATATTATAGTAACTTACTCAAACACAAATGACTATATATGAAAACCCACCTTGTCCACCATGTAAGGTGGTAGGGCTTGGTCTAGTCTCAGAATGTGACTATCCATCTAACCTATGTAAGCAACAATGATGATGATGATTTGTCCCACTACACCATGCCACAATTCCCGATTCCCCATCTTGTCCATGGAAAGCCAGATATGCCCCACAATATACAGTCAAGTGGAACTCATCATGTTCAACGCCACCTCCATGACACAACACTTTCTCTCCCCCTGTGGAATAACCCCCCCCCCCTCTCACTTACCAAGCAACATGTAGCCTAATGTTAGTTCTCCTGCTGTGGGATATATACTCCATAACATGTAGCCACCTCTCATTTTACACACTCATTACTGCTTGACCAGCCAAGCTAACGACACAAGGAGCTCCCTAATGCCATAATGAGACAGTCCTGGTCACATAAAATACCTCTAGTCTACTCTGTGAGGTGACAGTCCTGGTCACATAAAATACCTCTAGTCTACTCTGTGAGGTGACAGTCCTGGTCACATAAAATACCTCTAGTCTACTCTGTGAGGTGGCAGTCCTGGTCACATAAAATACCCCCAGTCTACTCTGTGAGGTGACAGTCCTGGTCACATAAAATACCCCCAGTCTACTCTGTGAGGTGGCAGTCCTGGTCACATAAAATACCCCTAGTGTACTCTGTGAGGTGACAGTCCTGGTCACATAAAATACCCCCAGTCTACTCTGTGAGGTGGCAGTCCTGGTCACATAAAATACCCCTAGTGTACTCTGTGAGGTGACAGTCCTGGTCACATAAAATACCCCCAGTCTACTCTGTGAGGTGACAGTCCTGGTCACATAAAATACCTCTAGTCTACTCTGTGAGGTGGCAGTCCTGGTCACATAAAATACCTCTAGTCTACTCTGTGAGGTGGCAGTCCTGGTCACATAAAATACCCCCAGTCTACTCTGTGAGGTGGCAGTCCTGGTCACATAAAATACCCCTAGTGTACTCTGTGAGGTGACAGTCCTGGTCACATAAAATACCCCCAGTCTACTCTGTGAGGTGGCAGTCCTGGTCACATAAAATACCCCTAGTGTACTCTGTGAGGTGACAGTCCTGGTCACATAAAATACCCCCAGTCTACTCTGTGAGGTGACAGTCCTGGTCACATAAAATACCCCCAGTCTACTCTGTGAGGTGACAGTCCTGGTCACATAAAATACCCCCAGTCTACTCTGTGAGGTGACAGTCCTGGTCACATAAAATACCCCCAGTCTACTCTGTGAGGTGACAGTCCTGGTCACATAAAATACCCCCAGTCTACTCTGTGAGGTGGCAGTCCTGGTCACATAAAATACCCCTAGTGTACTCTGTGAGGTGACAGTCCTGGTCACATAAAATACCCCCAGTCTACTCTGTGAGGTGACAGTCCTGGTCACATAAAATACCTCTAGTCTACTCTGTGAGGTGACAGTCCTGGTCACATAAAATACCTCTAGTCTACTCTGTGAGGTGACAGTCCTGGTCACATAAAATACCTCTAGTCTACTCTGTGAGGTGACAGTCCTGGTCACATAAAATACCTCTAGTCTACTCTGTGAGGTGACAGTCCTGGTCACATAAAATACCCCCAGTCTACTCTGTGAGGTGACAGTCCTGGTCACATAAAATACCTCTAGTCTACTCTGTGAGGTGACAGTCCTGGTCACATAAAATACCTCTAGTCTACTCTGTGAGGTGACAGTCCTGGTCACATAAAATACCTCTAGTCTACTCTGTGAGGTGACAGTCCTGGTCACATAAAATACCTCTAGTCTACTCTGTGAGGTGACAGTCCTGGTCACATAAAATACCTCTAGTCTACTCTGTGAGGTGACAGTCCTGGTCACATAAAATACCCCCAGTCTACTCTGTGAGGTGACAGTCCTGGTCACATAAAATACCTCTAGTCTACTCTGTGAGGTGACAGTCCTGGTCACATAAAATACCTCTAGTCTACTCTGTGAGGTGACAGTCCTGGTCACATAAAATACCTCTAGTCTACTCTGTGAGGTGACAGTCCTGGTCACATAAAATACCCCCAGTCTACTCTGTGAGGTGACAGTCCTGGTCACATAAAATACCTCTAGTCTACTCTGTGAGGTGACAGTCCTGGTCACATAAAATACCTCTAGTCTACTCTGTGAGGTGACAGTCCTGGTCACATAAAATACCTCTAGTCTACTCTGTGAGGTGACAGTCCTGGTCACATAAAATACCCCCAGTCTACTCTGTGAGGTGACAGTCCTGGTCACATAAAATACCCCCAGTCTACTCTGTGAGGTGACAGTCCTGGTCACATAAAATACCCCCAGTCTACTCTGTGAGGTGACAGTCCTGGTCACATAAAATACCCCCAGTCTACTCTGTGAGGTGGCAGTCCTGGTCACATAAAATACCCCTAGTGTACTCTGTGAGGTGACAGTCCTGGTCACATAAAATACCCCCAGTCTACTCTGTGAGGTGACAGTCCTGGTCACATAAAATACCTCTAGTCTACTCTGTGAGGTGACAGTCCTGGTCACATAAAATACCTCTAGTCTACTCTGTGAGGTGACAGTCCTGGTCACATAAAATACCTCTAGTCTACTCTGTGAGGTGACAGTCCTGGTCACATAAAATACCTCTAGTCTACTCTGTGAGGTGACAGTCCTGGTCACATAAAATACCTCTAGTCTACTCTGTGAGGTGGCAGTCCTGGTCACATAAAATACCTCTAGTCTACTCTGTGAGGTGACAGTCCTGGTCACATAAAATACCTCTAGTCTACTCTGTGAGGTGACAGTCCTGGTCACATAAAATACCTCTAGTCTACTCTGTGAGGTGACAGTCCTGGTCACATAAAATACCCCCAGTGTACTCTGTGAGGTGACAGTCCTGGTCACATAAAATACCTCTAGTCTACTCTGTGAGGTGACAGTCCTGGTCACATAAAATACCCCCAGTGTACTCTGTGAGGTGACAGTCCTGGTCACATAAAATACCTCTAGTCTACTCTGTGAGGTGACAGTCCTGGTCACATAAAATACCTCTAGTCTACTCTGTGAGGTGACAGTCCTGGTCACATAAAATACCTCTAGTCTACTCTGTGAGGTGACAGTCCTGGTCACATAAAATACCTCTAGTCTACTCTGTGAGGTGACAGTCCTGGTCACATAAAATACCTCTAGTCTACTCTGTGAGGTGACAGTCCTGGTCACATAAAATACCTCTAGTCTACTCTGTGAGGTGACAGTCCTGGTCACATAAAATACCCCCAGTGTACTCTGTGAGGTGACAGTCCTGGTCACATAAAATACCTCTAGTCTAGTCTGTGAGGTGACAGTCCTGGTCACATAAAATACCTCTAGTCTACTCTGTGAGGTGACAGTCCTGGTCACATAAAATACCTCTAGTCTACTCCGTGAGGTGACAGTCCTGGTCACATAAAATACCTCTAGTCTACTCTGTGAGGTGACAGTCCTGGTCACATAAAATACCTCTAGTCTACTCTGTGAGGTGACAGTCCTGGTCACATAAAATACCTCTAGTCTACTCTGTGAGGTGACAGTCCTAGTCACATAAAATACCCCCAGTCTACTCTGTGAGGTGACAGTCCTGGTCACATAAAATACCTCTAGTCTACTCTGTGAGGTGACAGTCCTGGTCACATAAAATACCCCCAGTCTACTCTGTGAGGTGACAGTCCTGGTCACATAAAATACCTCTAGTCTACTCTGTGAGGTGACAGTCCTGGTCACATATAATAACTCTAGTGTACTCTGTGAGGTGGCAGTCCTGGTCACATAAAATACCTCTAGTCTACTCTGTGAGGTGACAGTCCTGGTCACATAAAATACCTCTAGTCTACTCTGTGAGGTGACAGTCCTGGTCACATAAAATACCTCTAGTCTACTCTGTGAGGTGACAGTCCTGGTCACATAAAATACCCCCAGTCTACTCTGTGAGGTGGCAGTCCTGGTCACATAAAATACCCCTAGTGTACTCTGTGAGGTGACAGTCCTGGTCACATAAAATACCCCCAGTCTACTCTGTGAGGTGACAGTCCTGGTCACATAAAATACCTCTAGTCTACTCTGTGAGGTGACAGTCCTGGTCACATAAAATACCTCTAGTCTACTCTGTGAGGTGACAGTCCTGGTCACATAAAATACCTCTAGTCTACTCTGTGAGGTGACAGTCCTGGTCACATAAAATACCTCTAGTCTACTCTGTGAGGTGACAGTCCTGGTCACATAAAATACCTCTAGTCTACTCTGTGAGGTGGCAGTCCTGGTCACATAAAATACCTCTAGTCTACTCTGTGAGGTGACAGTCCTGGTCACATAAAATACCTCTAGTCTACTCTGTGAGGTGACAGTCCTGGTCACATAAAATACCTCTAGTCTACTCTGTGAGGTGACAGTCCTGGTCACATAAAATACCCCCAGTGTACTCTGTGAGGTGACAGTCCTGGTCACATAAAATACCTCTAGTCTACTCTGTGAGGTGACAGTCCTGGTCACATAAAATACCCCCAGTGTACTCTGTGAGGTGACAGTCCTGGTCACATAAAATACCTCTAGTCTACTCTGTGAGGTGACAGTCCTGGTCACATAAAATACCTCTAGTCTACTCTGTGAGGTGACAGTCCTGGTCACATAAAATACCTCTAGTCTACTCTGTGAGGTGACAGTCCTGGTCACATAAAATACCTCTAGTCTACTCTGTGAGGTGACAGTCCTGGTCACATAAAATACCTCTAGTCTACTCTGTGAGGTGACAGTCCTGGTCACATAAAATACCTCTAGTCTACTCTGTGAGGTGACAGTCCTGGTCACATAAAATACCCCCAGTGTACTCTGTGAGGTGACAGTCCTGGTCACATAAAATACCTCTAGTCTAGTCTGTGAGGTGACAGTCCTGGTCACATAAAATACCTCTAGTCTACTCTGTGAGGTGACAGTCCTGGTCACATAAAATACCTCTAGTCTACTCCGTGAGGTGACAGTCCTGGTCACATAAAATACCTCTAGTCTACTCTGTGAGGTGACAGTCCTGGTCACATAAAATACCTCTAGTCTACTCTGTGAGGTGACAGTCCTGGTCACATAAAATACCTCTAGTCTACTCTGTGAGGTGACAGTCCTAGTCACATAAAATACCCCCAGTCTACTCTGTGAGGTGACAGTCCTGGTCACATAAAATACCTCTAGTCTACTCTGTGAGGTGACAGTCCTGGTCACATAAAATACCCCCAGTCTACTCTGTGAGGTGACAGTCCTGGTCACATAAAATACCTCTAGTCTACTCTGTGAGGTGACAGTCCTGGTCACATATAATAACTCTAGTGTACTCTGTGAGGTGGCAGTCCTGGTCACATAAAATACCTCTAGTCTACTCTGTGAGGTGACAGTCCTGGTCACATAAAATACCTCTAGTCTACTCTGTGAGGTGACAGTCCTGGTCACATAAAATACCTCTAGTCTACTCTGTGAGGTGACAGTCCTGGTCACATAAAATACCTCTAGTCTACTCTGTGAGGTGACAGTCCTGGTCACATAAAATACCTCTAGTCTACTCTGTGAGGTGACAGTCCTGGTCACATAAAATACCTCTAGTCTACTCTGTGAGGTGACAGTCCTAGTCACATAAAATACCCCCAGTCTACTCTGTGAGGTGACAGTCCTGGTCACATAAAATACCTCTAGTCTACTCTGTGAGGTGACAGTCCTGGTCACATAAAATACCCCCAGTCTACTCTGTGAGGTGACAGTCCTGGTCACATAAAATACCTCTAGTCTACTCTGTGAGGTGACAGTCCTGGTCACATATAATACCTCTAGTGTACTCTGTGAGGTGGCAGTCCTGGTCACATAAAATACCTCTAGTCTACTCTGTGAGGTGACAGTCCTGGTCACATAAAATACCCCCAGTCTACTCTGTGAGGTGGCAGTCCTGGTCACATAAAATACCCCCAGTCTACTCTGTGAGGTGGCAGTCCTGGTCACATAAAATACCCCTAGTGTACTCTGTGAGGTGGCAGTCCTGGTCACATAAAATACCCCCAGTCTACTCTGTGAGGTGGCAGTCCTGGTCACATAAAATACCCCCAGTCTACTCTGTGAGGTGGCAGTCCTGGTCACATAAAATACCCCCAGTCTACTCTGTGAGGTGGCAGTCCTGGTCACATAAAATACCTCTAGTCTACTCTGTGAGGTGACAGTCCTGGTCACATATAATACCTCTAGTCTACTCTGTGAGGTGACAGTCCTGGTCACATAAAATACCTCTAGTCTACTCTGTGAGGTGACAGTCCTGGTCACATAAAATACCCCCAGTCTACTCTGTGAGGTGGCAGTCCTTGTCACATAAAATACCTCTAGTCTACTCTGTGAGGTGACAGTCCTGGTCACATAAAATACCTCTAGTCTACTCTGTGAGGTGACAGTCCTGGTCACATAAAATACCTCTAGTCTACTCTGTGAGGTGACAGTCCTGGTCACATAAAATACCTCTAGTCTACTCTGTGAGGTGGCAGTCCTGGTCACATAAAATACCCCCAGTCTACTCTGTGAGGTGGCAGTCCTGGTCACATAAAATACCCCCAGTCTACTCTGTGAGGTGGCAGTCCTGGTCACATAAAATACCTCTAGTCTACTCTGTGAGGTGACAGTCCTGGTCACATAAAATACCCCCAGTCTACTCTGTGAGGTGACAGTCCTGGTCACATAAAATAGCTCTAGTCTACTCTGTGAGGTGACAGTCCTGGTCACATAAAATACCTCTAGTCTACTCTGTGAGGTGACAGTCCTGGTCACATAAAATACCTCTAGTCTACTCTGTGAGGTGACAGTCCTGGTCACATAAAATACCCCCAGTCTACTCTGTGAGGTGACAGTCCTGGTCACATAAAATACCCCCAGTCTACTCTGTGAGGTGGCAGTCCTGGTCACATAAAATACCCCCAGTCTACTCTGTGATGTGGCAGTCCTGGTCACATAAAATACCCCTAGTCTACTCTGTGAGGTGACAGTCCTGGTCACATAAAATACCCCCAGTCTACTCTGTGAGGTGGCAGTCCTGGTCATATAAAATACCCCCAGTCTACTCTGTGAGGTGGCAGTCCTGGTCACATAAAATACCCCCAGTCTACTCTGTGAGGTGACAGTCCTGGTCACATAAAATACCCCCAGTCTACTCTGTGAGGTGACAGTCCTGGTCACATAAAATACCCCCAGTCTACTCTGTGAGGTGGCAGTCCTGTTCACATAAAATACCTCCAGTCTACTCTGTTAGGTGACAGTCCTGGTCACATAAAATACCCCCAGTCTACTCTGTGAGGTGACAGTCCTGGTCACATAAAATACCTCTAGTCTACTCTGTGAGGTGACAGTCCTGGTCACATAAAATACCTCTAGTCTACTCTGTGAGGTGACAGTCCTGGTCACATAAAATACCCCCAGTCTACTCTGTGAGGTGACAGTCCTGGTCACATAAAATACCCCCAGTCTACTCTGTGAGCTGGCAGTCCTGGTCACATAAAATACCCCCAGTCTACTCTGTGAGGTGACAGTCCTGGTCACATAAAATACCTCTAGTCTACTCTGTGAGGTGGTAGTGCTGGTGCCATAAAAAATGCTCCCAGTATACATTAGAATATTACAAAATCTGTCATCTCTGAACAATATTTATGCCTCCATCTCAAAACCCAACTGCTAAGTGGAAATACTCAACAAATTCGACTGATTTTCAACCCCCTTAATTTGATTTATATACTTCTGTAATATCTTTTCTTTCTCTTTCCACACTTACAGAATACACTACTCTATACCTTAATAAATATTACCATCTCTATGTTACATTCCACATAATTATTTCTACTTTTGGTACAAGGCCAACAATTATCCCAGTGTATTACTGGTACTTTATATTATCGACCCCTTAAGGATGAAAGGCAAAGTTAACCTTGTCAGACCCTCTATCGATACTACCAATCCACCGCCACATTCCACCACAATACAATACTTTTTCTATAACATATGAACACTAACACGGGAATGATCTCAAATCTCAAATTCATATCTTGGAGTTATTTCTCTTCGTTATAATATGTAACATACATTTTTAGCAATCTTTACTTTTAATGGCATCTTATAAAGCTATATAAGCGCCTGAACAAAGGTCACAAATTTGATGCCCCAATTATTCTGGAGGTTTGATCAAATTTGGGTCTTGAAACCTTAGGTAGCGCTTTGTTCCATATATGAACATAAATAAATAATATAATATTTCTGGTCTTTTGCCGACTGAGCGCTCTTTTCCTCCTTTTCACACCTATGGATATTGCTACACACACACATATATATATATATGTGTGTGTGTATGTGTATATGTATGTGTGTTTGTACATAGAACATGAATATGTTAGAAAACTATCCAGTTCCATTGTGAATAATTGGAATATATGATTTATTATGGAGGGTCTACTGCAATATGGCGCCTGTCAAATATATCAAACAATTCTCTTCTGTAATTATTCTTGTATTGCGCTGCTTTGTAGATGGGTGGCAACAACACTGACCTTGCAGAACAATACAATCTATACCAGCTAACATGTGGGAGATGGTCAGGAAATGTAATGGCTTTTATGATGATGATGGTTACAGTAATGGTGGTGGTAGTGATGATGGTGGTAGTGATGGTGATGGTTGTAGTAATGATGGTGATGATAGTGATGATGATGATGATGATGGTTGTAGTAATAATGGGGATGATGATGATGATGATGATGGTGGTTGTAGTAATAATGGTGATGATAGTGATGATGATGATGATGATGATGATGGTTGTAGTAATAATGGTGATGATAGTGATGATGGTTGTAGTAATGATGATAGTGATGATGGTTACAGTAATGATGGTGATGATGGTGGTGGTAGTGATGATGGTTGTAGTAATGATGGTGATGATAGTGATGATGGTTGTAGTAATAATGGTGATGATAGTGATGATGATGATGATGGTTGTAGTAATAATGGTGATGATAGTGATGATGATGATGATGGTTGTAGTAATGATGGTGATGATGATGATGATGGTGGTGATGGTTGCAGTAATAATAATAATGATGATGGTTGCAGTAATGATTATGATGATGATGATGATGATGATATTACTAATTTTGTTTTTCTTAAGGGGCAACAGGAAAATGATTTTTAAACTTTTTGTTTTGTAGAATATCTAACTATAGAGAATTTGTTAGATCTTGGCTTCCCCCTCCTCCCACTGGGGTGGGGCATCGCAGGGGTAGAGTCCTCAAGCATGCCTTGATCTTGTCAGAAGCAATAATACCATGTTGTCTGCAAATTCCAGCCAACTAATCCTACATTCACCTGTCATGACATCACCTGTACATGTCAAGGTGACCGGGTTTAGGAGGTCAGTAAAGTATTCACACCACCTTGTGAGGATGTACCTCTTTGAAGAGAGGAGAATCCCAGATGTATTCCCGATAGCAGGTGTGGTGGAGGACTTCTTATGAAGTTGGCAGATGGTCCGCCAGAACATTTTATTTGCTGATCTGAAGTCAAATTCCAACTATCCCCAAAGTCCTCCCATGTCTTAACTTTCAGTGCTGTTACTGTCTCTGCTGTCACTTTTCATGCCTGCTCATATCACAAGTGCAAGGAGGAGGACATATTTCTAAGCCAAGCTTTGTAAGCCTCCTTCTTTACTCGGATGGCATATTTGACCTCTTGATTGAACCAACGAGTCTTCCTGCCATTTGGCACTACACCAAGCTGCTTTCACCCACAGCATTTAACAGCTGGAGCAGAAACTGATGATTTAAACAGTCTCTACTCCATATCAACACCCTCAGTTTTCTCAGGAAGTTCTCTGAATTTGGATGCAATAGTGTCTGTATACCTGGTCTTTACTTCCTTATCCACTAAAGCCACCCACTTTATTCTGTAGGTTGACCTGGACCTGTCAGTTTTGTGGGTTTCTTGGCTTTAGGTAGTCTCAAGATGCAGATAACAAGATGGTGATCTGTTGATATCTCAGCCTTTCTCTTAACATGAACATCCAGCACAGGTTGAAGAGATTAGAGACAATAACAAAATCGAAGACTAGGCTTTTTCCGAGGCGGCCTTTACTCACCTCCTTAAAGCTACATCACTGGGTTGTGAAAGTTTTCTTGGGAGCTAAAGGGGTCACCCATTGCTCCATCTCCCCTAATAGTTTACCACTGTTGGTCTGGGGTTGCTTATTTGTCCAGTAGGTGCCTGCTTATATCACAACTAACCATCATATCTAGTGGCTGTATCTCTATCTGACATCTGCAGCCAAAAAATAAAACAGAAAAAAAAAAATCCCTTACCAATACAGACTTTATTATTCCTGATTTGATATCCAGCATTACAGCTACAAATGTAACTACCATCGATATTGCTACAGCTATGTTGGCATCCACCATTGTCTGTTGAACATTCGTTGATGTCTGAAATTGAAACGCAACAGTATATAAAGGGAAATAATTATATTTTTGCAATATCATCATCATCATCATCGTTTAACGTCCATCTTCCACGCTAGCATGGGTTAGACGAGAGTTGTCTAACTTGAAGCAAGTTCGGTCGGGTGAACGTGTCTCGCTCATATAGCACTATCTGGCAGGTTTTCTATGGTTGGATGCCCTTCCTAACACTAACCACAGTGTGGAATATATACATAGAAATTATTATTATTATTATTGCTACACCAAAGGGCGGTGGATTGGCAGTATCAGTAGAGCATCAGACACCATGCTTTGCTGCATAGAGTTACGTCCCTTTTTCCTCCCATCAGTTTTAGAGGCCCTACAAAATAAAGGGTCATGGGTGCTACCTTTCCCTCTCTAACTAAGCAGTAAAAACACAACCCTAAAGCATGAGTTGATAGACCAGAAAATGCTAGTTTTATTTACATCTTTAACTTTGACACTAAAATATATTATTTACTAAATTTATATTTTTCATTCCCTAACATTTAAGAAATTAATTTTTCTTCAATAATAATCTAAATAGCAATATTCCTTAATCATGGATACTTTTAAGAATTATAAATTCTATGATAATTAAACTTACCAACACACTGTTTCCCATTCTCCATCAGTCGGTAGCCTGTCCTACATTGACATTGATAACTTCCAATAGAGTTCTCACAGAGTTGTTGACAGCCACCATTTTCTCTTGAACATTCATCAATGTCTGATAAAGCAAAGATAAAAGAACAAAAGACAGAGTTCAGAAAAAGTCAAACGGGATCTTTTTTTATTGTCTGAAGAAGAGAAATGTTCCAGTTGACTTTATAGGTCCTCCAAGACTGGTAGGCAGAAAGGAAGTTCCAGAGGGCTGACATTTTATGAAGTAGGGATTGAGATTAGTGGTTAATGGTGGGACTAGGGGCCTTCGAGGTGGGGGGTATAATATCGGTGATGAGCAGAAGAGAGCCTAATGGGTGACTTCCTAAAGAATAAAGAAGAATGAAAGGAAACTGACATAAAATCTTATATAACTTTTTAAAAGCTTTTCTGATCATTAGAATCCTTAGAATCAGTAATTAGTCTTTAGTTTCTGTAGAATTATGTGGATGAGAGATAAATTGTATCGAGGTCTATTACAGGTAGGAATTGAACTCAGTACTGTCAGCTAATGGGATAGCTGTCAATTTTACAGTGTTTCTGTTGTTGAGTCACTAAGTCAACTCTGATGAAGTAGGTTTATGATTACCCCTTTAGTATTTAAACCGGACATATCCAGCCAGAATTCTCTCACCTCTTTCTGTTCAAACTGGTTGTAACTAGCCACTCGTACTGATGTTAAGGTATTGTTCTCAAAATAGATATCGAAATCTTATAGATTTGATTATATGTGAGATAATTATGTGAGGTAAAGCCCTTACCATGAAAATATAATAGTAAGAGTAAAGTAAATGGTAAAGGGTTAAAGGTAATCAAGTCATGACCAGCCAAATCTCCTCCAGATTACATCCCACAGTTAACAAATAGAAGGATGATACATCAGCTATCATAGTTATATGTATATAAATGACAGCAGCAGATAAATTATAGTCCCTTTGTGTTTATATTGTAGCTTTAGCCTCTGGCCTGCATATATGTCATATTTTGTTTTTAAAGAATATAGATGTGTTTAAATAAAACATCTAGCTGAAATAATCCCAATCCTTGCCTGTACCATCTAACAAAGTCACAGATCTATAGATACAGCAATGTGTTTCTATGATCTTGCCCAGAACAAACACACCAGCCTGTACCTTTAAGTCATCACTCATGATTGTCACTATACACAGCATCTAACTGGAATTAGTATTAGCCAGCCACTAGAGAACTATACATATACACGTTTCTTGGAAGGTGTATATGTATAAATTCAAGTGATTCCATTTATGTGCTTTACTGACTGCTATCCTTAGCTCTCACAGCTCCATTTCTTACCATTCCTCATGGCTAATATCTCTCATGCTGTCTTTTTTTTCTCTATTAACCCATTCAGCTTCTTTATTGTATTGTTTTTCATTGCTCCATATATTTTTCTAGAACTGTCGAACCTTGTTCATGTTAGGTGGTTCCTTAATCTCCACTGGATGGTTCCCTATTTTCTGGTAAAATTTCTTTGCATCAGTTTGAAAGATTTTATTTTGTTTGTAGAACTTGCCTCTTTTATTGTATCGTCTAACTTTGTGTTTTAGACCTGGATATGTTCTTTCAGAGTCTCTTTGGTGCTCAATAGATTTTCCTTATCTGTGATCTTATACTTTCTTTTAACTTTTCTTGCTTTTCTAGTCTTTACATTCACACTCCTGGTTAGCTCTTCGACTATTGATGATTCACCTCTCAACTTATTTATTTCTGTTGGTATTTTTTGCTTTCCATTTAGGTTGCTTACGAACATGTCTGGTTTTCGTTTTCTTAATTTTAAGACCAATGTTGCAGCTTATAGCTTTAGCTGTAGAGTATACAAAGTTTTTTAAGAAAGGTCAAATTGTTTTCACATTCTGCTAAAATCTTCTTCATTACATTGTAAATTTTAATCTTATGAGTATTCATTTTGTTCTTCTGAAACTTTGGTAGTTTGTCTTTCATTTCGGTGCATAAGGTTTTACTTAATTCTCTGACAAAGCTGGTTCCTTAAGTTATTCTTCATTAATATTTCTATTCTGTCTGTTTTTGTCAATCTTCTCATTGACTTCTTCCGACATATCAATTGTTACTGGTGTCCTGGTGTTTTTAGGTTGTGTTGGTATTTCTGGTTCTCTCTTTGACAGTATTGGTAGCGGGTAGGATGTCATGCTTTGATGCATAGAGTTACGGCCCTTGCCATTCTGAGTTCAAATCCCCCAAGGTTAACTTTGCCTTTCATCCTTATAGGGTCGATAAAATAAAGTACCAGTAACGCACTGGGTAATTGCTGGCCTTGTGTCTAAAGTAGAAACAATTTGTTATCTTTTATAATGTATCTACATGTGTTTCCTAGTTTATTAACATCGATCATTATTATTATTTTGGCAGTATTGGTAGAGCGTCGGACACCCTGCTTCGTGGTATAGAGTTACAACCCTTTATGTTCTGAGTTCAAATCCAGCTGAGGTTAGCTTTACCTTTCATCCTTACAGTGTTGGTAAAATAAAGTATCAGTCATGCACTGGGGTCGATTTAATCAACTTTCCCCTCCCCCCAAATCAGAAACCATTATTATTTAGTTAGAAGAGAAAGCCCCCAACGTTGTAAACTATCAGCAAGTGTCCCAGCATGATACAACTGAAATGGTAGAGAAACGTCCAGGGTTAAATGTAGGGCAATATTTACTACTTTATTTTCAAGCTCAGAATTAAAATCTTGCTAGAGTTGACTCTGTTCCTTCACTGAGCGGAGGTCAATAAATTACCAGTACTAGTAATATACTGGTGTTGATTCAATTCAATCTACACTGTATTTTCTTTGAAAATTTGCAGCTTTACTGCTAAAGTTAGAGATCAATATTTTCCTGCACTAAACATACACAGTATACTATTTTGTAGATGATATAAGAGATAGTTGTTACTCATTCATCAAATGACTTTAAATACTATTAGGAAAAAAAAAAAAAAAAAAAAAAAATCATATATCGGCAGTGGAGATAGTTTAGGTTTATTTAAAGACTTAGATGGTGAATTAAAAAGATAAAGTGAAACAAAAATATTTTTAATGAGGATATAAAATATTTTGTTCTTGTGATTTTGCAATTTTTGTAAGTGTTTGACATGCTTATAGGAAGTTTCTAAAATATTCTAGGATATTGCTCATGATAATGTTTGTTCAACAGTTTTAAAATGCTTCTGATACTAACAGAATTATGAAAAATGTAATATTGCATTGAATAACATATTTTCCATCTCTTTAAGAGTATAACTATTTTTAATGAAGAAAATGTGGTCTCCCAACTTTTCTAGAATGACAGTGGTTCTGATTAGGTTCTGTAAACAATGACATTCTCTGACAACAATAAAATATCCCCCCCCCCTCACCCAATAAAGACAGAAATATGTTAACAATGACATTGGTTCTTAGCTTGTTATCTTTGAAGAAAGACAGGTAGCCAAGTTACTACACACGTGGTAGCAAAACCACATGGAAGCAGAAAAAGAGGTGGAAAAAAAAAGAGCAACAGAGAGATTGACAAGTCTTAGATGCTGCTGTTGTCCTCAGAATTGTCAGAGGATATCATCCTCTGACAAGAAGGTGACTCAGAGCCTGAGGAACCCTGGTCCCAAACCATAATCAATGGTAAGGACCCAGCCAACCCATGAAAGCATGGAAAAATGAACATAAAAATGATGATGATATCATGGAATATTCCAGTAAAATTGCTGGCCTTGTGCCTAAATTAGAAACCATTATCATGATTAGGCAGTATCAGTAGAGGGTTGGACGCCATGTTTTGCAGCAAAGAGTTATGGCCCTTTATGGTCTGAGTTCAAATCTCGCCGAGGTTAACTTTGCCTTTCATCTTTACGGGGTCGATAAAATAAAATACCAGTAATACACTGGGATAATTGCTGGCATTGTGCCTAAAGTAGAAACAATTATTATTATTATTAGTAGGAGTAACAGAAAGTCAGTGACATAATATTACTGACATTCCACACATGCATGCTTTACAAGTAGTAGTAGTAGCAGCAGCATTAGTAGTAGTAGCAGCAGCCGTAGAAGTAGTAGTCTTATATTGGATCCATTATATTAAAGATAGAAGCTTTAAAAATCTTACCAGTACACTGATTATTATTTGCCAGATAATATCCATCTTTACAGGAACACTTGTAGCTCCCTCTAGTATTAATACAAATATGTTCACAGTCACCATTTTCTATAGAACATTCATTGATATCTACAATAAGAAATGAAAAACATTTGTATAAGTCAATCTGTTTTTATACCTCGAAGCCAATTTTGTCAAAAGATAATCAGAATGGTGATGTCATCTTACAAATATTATATTGTTGATAAAGTAAACATTGGTGTGAAAATATTTGATGAAAAAATATAAAGTGGTTATGATTACAAACTAAGGTTTTGGTAATGTTCACTATAACAATTTCTTTTTTAGATATTTTTTCTTTTATTATACAAATGACAGAATTTTGGTATCTAATAAAATCTTTCTTTCAAATCACTTCTTTTCTTTGCTACTTCCTTCCTTTTTTTCTTATTCTATCAGCATATAAGTATACATATATATTTATTAAAATAACAGATTAAATAAATATTTGCTCTAGAGTTCTTATATATTTGATATATATTTATCCTTATCGAGCCCTCTTTGGATTTTAGTCTTCACAGTTATTATTACTGTGCATGCGCATGTGTGCGTGCGTGCGTGTGTGTGTGTGTAGCAATATCTGTAAATGTAACATTTCAGTTCACACAGGCATCAGAAATATACATACACACATATATATATATATACATGTAATTGTATATGTGTATATATATAAATATATATATATAATGAAAATATTGTGTACAGTGCTCAGGTGCACTACAACTCATCAAAAGTGCATGTATAGTACATAGGGTAATGTACAAACGTCAGGAAAATGAACAGTGCATGAGTCATGATATACAGATGTGTGCATGTGTATGGAAGGGGTACATCAGGTGTAGTTTTGGCGAATTTCTGGAAGCATGAGGGTTTTAAAGGACGCAGTGTCTCGGCAGCTAACAACTGACGCAGGCAGTTTGTTCCATGCTTCAGCAACTCTGAGCATGAAAAAATGTCTACGAAAGTCATGGGAGCTGTGCTGTTTTCTGATTTTGTAGGCATGTCCACGTGTGTTAGACACATGGAGATCAAAAAGGTGCTCAGGGTTGTTGTTGGTGAGATGGTTAATAACTTTGTGGGTGTTTACCAAGTCCATTGCCAGACGTCGGAGTTTCAATGAATCCATGCCCAGGGAAGCAAAGCGTTCAGAGTATGGTAGGTGTCTGATGGAGGGTGTGCGCTTAGCTGCACGTCCCTGAACAGTTTCCAGGAGGTCAATGTTCTGAGCAAGATAAGGGTTCCAGACTGATGATGCGAATTCCAAGTGTGGTCGTACCATAGCTGTATACAGCTTTAAATATATCGCTGCTGACAGTAATGCCCAGGTTACGTTCACAAGAGGACTTCTTGATATCAGTGTTGTGGAGGGAGTATGTGGACGCTGGATTTTTCCTCCCCAAATGCATGGTGGTTCACTTGTCCACAGCCAGCTTCAGTTGCCAGTCTGTGATCCATTGCTGCATTGTGTCCAGGTCTGATTGATAATTGTAGTATTTTGTTTTGACATTACTGAATTTTTTAAAGTAATTTCAGAAGATTTTTACCTAAACAATCTGTACCATTCACAATTCTGTAACCAGGATTGCAGGAACAATTGTAACTTCCATCCAAGTTTATACAATTTTGTTGGCAGCCGCTCTCTCTGGTGGAGCATTCATTTATGTCTAGAAGAGAAGATTTTAAGAAGAAATTACATTAACTAGTATATAGCCTATTGTTTCGTGAATAACTGATGTTTGTAGATTGTCTATCATCATCCTTTTTATGTCCATTTTTACATGAATCTTTTTGAGGCAATATTCTATGGCCCATCCTGATGCCAACCTGCAATTCTTTTTAAAATCAGCTACAAATTTTTACATGTCTAATTGCTGAGACATGAGACTTCTATCTATGTTAGACATGTTAAATATAAAACACACACACACACACACACACACACAAATAAATAGATAAGAATGATGAAGAAATTTAAGATATTTAATTATTCTTACAAATATTTCGACAAAATTAATATGAAATATGGCAAGAATTTTGCTTAAGCTATATTTTTGATATATAGAAATATATCTATATACCATATAATCTGAGCATTAACCCTTTCATGACCACATTTCTAATGAAATACACTCAATTAATTAATGAAGAATTTTGAATGATTTACTAAAATTATTTATTTCATTATCATAATAATAACTTAATGTGAGGTTCTTATATAAAATTATGTTGGAAGATTTTAATTCAAATTGGAAACATTTAAAATGGGTAGTTTTTGTTTCATAGATCCAGAGCTGGTTTTGGCCAGGTTGGTAACTAAAGGGTTAAATTTATTAATTTACCTTAATACTTAATTTCACGTCACTCATGTATTTTCAGAGACTTGATAAAATATAAAAATGTTGGAGTAGAAAATATCCTGGAGAAAAACATCCAAAAATTGATGAAAATATACACTATTTTCTCTATAGTGTATATAATTGAAATATACACTATTTTCTATAATTATATATATATATATATGTATAATATCAATAATATTAATAAATGGAAAGTATCTTTATAAAACCATATTTATTTTATTATATGTATTTCAAGGGTACTAATATTTAAGTACCCTTTCGTCAGATAAAATACAATAATTGGTGTCAAGATAGTGACATATCTTCATGTAAACTTCATGTTATAAGTTTACATGAAGATAGTGAATATAATCTTTCAAAACTCAGGGGAAATATTCTAATGAGGATAACATTTTGAAAAATTATATTCCCTATCTTCACTAAACTTATAACATGAAGTTCACATGAAGTATGTCACTATTTTTACACCAATTATTGTATTTTATCTGACGAAAGCATACTTTAATATTAGTACCCTTGAAATAATAAAATAAATATGGTTTATAATAATAATAATAATGAAATATTGTGTACAGTGCTCAGGTGCACTACAACTCATCAAAAGTGTATGTATAGTACATAGGGTAATGTACAAACATCAGGAAAATGAACAGTGCATGAGTCATGATACACACATGTGTGCATGTGTATGGAAGGGGTACATCAGGTGTAGTTTTGGCGTATTTCGGGAAGCATGAGTTTATAAAGATATTTTCCATTTATTAATATTATTGATATATATATATAATGAATGACATCTTTTAAGTCAAGTACCCATGACCCTTTTCAGGGCCTTCAAGGCATACAGGGGTGAAAGATATTCTTAGAGTAGAGACCTAGTTTAAATGTTTGAAACAGACACTACAAGTTACATGAGGTCAGATGGTGACTTTAGACTGACTGATTGATTAAGTCTGGACGATGCCCATAATATACTTCCTTAGTTTCTGTCAACTAAAGTCCACTCACAAAGATTTTTGTATATAAAATAATGAAAATTATTGTGTACCGTGCTCAGGTGCACTACAGCTCATCAAAGGTGCATGTATAGTACATAGAATAATGTACAAAAGTCAAGAAAGTGAACAGCATATAAGCCATGATCTACACACAGATACACACACACTAATACATGAATGTGTATGGAGGGGGAATATCAGGTGTAGTGTTGGTGAATTTCAGAAAGCATGGAAGTATTAAAGGATGCAGTGTCAACCTCAAAATATGATAGATAACATTCACCTAAGCTACTCTGCAGTAGGATTGAACTCAAAACCACAGAGTTGTTGAGCAAGATTCTCAACTACATGGCAATTGCTGTAACAGTTTACAAACAGTGTAGAAAATATGAATTACAGTAGAAATATAATACTAGTACACTTTGAATGTTCAAATCTCAATTCTTGATTGATTATTGATGAGTATTGATCAGAGGTTGTCAACAAAATTCCTTTTGAATAGAGTATAATTTTCCAACATTTCTCAGAAAAATATTAGATATGTACGTGCATGTATGTATGATGTATGTATGTGTGTACGTGAATGGGTGTGTATGTGTGCGTATATGTAAGTGTATATGTGTAAGTGTATATGTATGTATGTGTGTGTGTATGTATATATGTGTATGTATGTGTGTATGTATGTATGTGTATATGTAAGTATATGTATGAGTAAATTCCGGTGATCAATGTAACGAGAATGATATAAAATCAGATTTAATATTTAACCAATATTGTTGAAATTTGGAAATTTTGAATAAAGAAGAAAATTCCCAGAATAAATGAATAAATAAATAACTATTTCCTGGACGAGATAGGTAGGTAGAAATTTATAGGTGTTAAGTCTTTCATGCTGGTTTCTACCTGAGATGAGGGGATGACATATTTTCTATAATTCATAAATTATTTTGACAATTTCATATATTTTTGATGATAATGGATGAAGTGATGATAGAAGAGTGAAGGAGAGGGAAAAAGAGGAGAAGAAAGAAGAAAAAGGAGGCGAATAATAATAATAATAATAATGGTTTCTTTATAATAATAATAATGATTTCTTTATTGACCACACGGGCTGACATCAAGAAAAACATTACAGACGGCACAAGACGGTACAATGTGGGTTTTGTGCGTGTAAATATTTTTATTATTTATATAAGAAAAGAAAAAAAAGGACATAGAAACATATATATATATATAAACAATAAAAATGAAAATTGAAACAATGAAACCACACAAAAGACCACGGCCACCCAGACCACCAGGGCAAGCGCCCTCTCTCAATTTTTCCATTTCTCAAACTACAGATGTATATTCAGAGTGGTCCCGTTCACTCGGACCATTCTCGCTACATTCACCCACCTTTCAACAAACTTGCTAGAAGGCAGCACTTGCCTCTCCACCCTGATTTTCCTCTTCAAGTGAAACTTGAAAAAGTTAATCAGGGATTCGCCGAAGCGGAAAGTGTTTGTCTTTAATCCTTTTAACCTTGTCCACCACACAATCTCTTTCGCCATGGCCACCAGGCAGATGAAAACCACCTGCCCTTCCTCCTCGAAGGAAGACGGCGAGACCATCTGCATAATGGACTTAGTCGACAACCAGATCAGTCCCACACGTGACAGAAACTGTTCGACATAGCTCCACAAGTCAGCAATGCTCGGGCACTGAACGAGTGCGTGCACGACGGTTTCGTCGCTCTGCACGCATCTCGGACAGGCTCGGCTGACGGCACTTCCGTGCTTGTAGAGCTTATCTCGAACCGGCGGGGCTCCCCGGTAGCACTGCCAGGCCAGGGATTTTTGGAAGTTATCCATAGGCCCTGGGCTGAAAGTTCTCCGGAAGAGAGCAAACAGCTGATCTTCTTCGACGCCCAGAATCTCTCTGAGAATGTTGTCGCTCTTCCCCTCCACTAGTCTTCTATAGAACACCGAGGTGGATGTTCCACCGATACTGGTGCCCAGCTGGGAGAGGGCAGTGAGTGGCTGGAGACATTCCAGTTTCCAAGCGCTATCCCTCGGGTCTTTTTCTGACCCAGGACTGCAGCTCCGTCAACGAGACGAGCTGTGGGAAAACATGCCTGGTGAACGGCGACCACACCTGTTCACCATCAAGGAAGCACGAGAGATGTCGCAGCCTCAGCGCATGTTTGCGCATCATCAGCCATGGCATGCCCAGTCCTCCACGCAACGGGTGTTGACAGCAGATGGATCGTCTGACCATGAGAGCGCGTCCCTTCCACAAAAAGCGGAAGAAGAGGCGCTCCATTTTGGTGAGAGTTGGGCCGGGGCAAGGGACTACAGTGAGGCGGTAGCAGATGACGGATGCGATGTACGCATTCACCACCTCCGCCCGGCCTTTCAGGGACAGCTTCCTCTCGGCCCATTTCTGGGTGAGGGAGGCCACCTTGCTTGTCACCTCGTTCCAGTTTGTCTCCATCTGGAGGTCCGGTCCGAACCAGACCCCGAGCAATTTAACCGGTCCATCCGTCCAACGGCCCACAATGCTGTTGGACGGCATGGACTTGCCTCTCCAGGTGCCGAGCTGCAAACCCACCGACTAATAATAATAACAAAAGCAGATAGGAAGACATAATGCATGGAAATGGAGAAGAAAAAGAAGAAAAGAAAGAAGCTGAAGAAAAGAAAGAAACATTTGTAGAATGGCGTCAGACCAGTGTTATTTGCAGAAGATAGGGAAATCAAATTATTTCAGCTTTAGAAAATAAGGAAATAATGTTTTAAGTCAATGGAGAGAAATGTTTTTATATTTTTCACTTGTGATAAATATATATATATATATATACTTTTCATTTATATATATATATATATATATATCCTTGCCAGTAGAGAGGATGGGCGTTAAAAGGATGATATATATATATATAAATATATATATATAAATATATATATAACTGCTGATTATTTCAACAAATTTCAGAATAAAGAAATGTTAACTTGACACAGTGAAGTCTCACAGCTGGAACTCTGAAGAAGAATATCTAACATTTTACTGCAGCACAAACTTACATACAAGACAAATTACCAGAAAAAAGGTAATGCTATTGATAGAAGCCCATGGTATATTATAGATGCTATAACTGTGTTCAACATTTAGTAACAGACTCGACATCGGGTATTCTCCAGCCTCAAAAGAGAGATCACTCCGATATTATTGAATTTATCTCCCTTGATAATTATATGTATATTTTATTGGTTATTATGATGCCTGTGTGCAAAGTACAATGTTGCATGGCAGTGAAACATGGGCAGTGACGAAAGAAGGCATGTGTAGACTAGAGAGATTTGAAGCAGCCAAGCTTCACTGGATGTCATCATCATCATCATTTCATTTTTACGTCCGCTTTTCCCGGCTTGTAAGGGTGGGACGGGAACTGATTCTGGCTTGATTTCTACAGCTGGATGCCCTTCCTAACACCAACCTCATTTACAGTGAGTGCTGGGTGCTTTTTTTGCTGTGGCACCTCCATGGGCAATGTGATACTCATCACTGAAACCAACAGAGGTTTATTTTATTTAATTAATCACTTTAAAGACAATAATAATATGTACTAGGTAACAAGCTGTTTCATTGCCTTCATTTTAGCATCCATTTCACATTGTCTTAGCCTTCTTATACATATTTTCTACATTATATACTTTAAATACAGTTTACTACAAGTAAATCAAACATTTATCACACTTTTCCACAGTTATCCTCACAGAATAAGTGGTCGAAATATATGTTTGCAAACTACTGGGTGAACATTGATTTCTAATTTATGGTGGAAAGTTTTGCAATAATTTGATGCCTACTTGGCTCTGTGAGTTAAGAAATAACAAGTGTCATTTTTGAAATTTGAACTGAAATCAAAACAAACAAGGCAAACTGAAGCCAGAATAATACAATAAATAACATGGTGACATTTTGACTTGGATGATGATGATGAATTAATTTGATGACAAATTGATTGATGACAATTTGACTTGCTGATGAATCCAACCAGAGACAGATTGACTGAAAACTACTTGTCCTAAAGCCTAATCAACAGAAGGAATCTCACACCATCACATCCATCTTGAATAATTAACTTATTATAAACCTTAGAGTTAGAGTAGAAGTATCGAGATGTACCAGTAACGTTAAATGTTAAATTTCCAACATCAATGTTATGAGTTCAACTCCTAGCAAAGTTGGTTTTTATTTTTTTTATTGATGAAGGGGATAGAGAGATGACAAAACAAATAATACTTGTTGCTGTTAAACACTGATTGAGCAAATCTATGATCAAATACATTCTAGATAGGACCATCCCATCTTTTTCTCAGGCATTGTATTTCTAGGACTATGTTAGCCAATGTGTCTCTCCCTTTTCAATATAGTAGAGTGCTTGTCAAAGGAAATTTGGCTGATATTTCTAGAATGTTGAACAAGTAGTAGAGAAGTTGAGATTTTATGACTGGCTTACTAAATACTGGGTACTAAGATGGATTCAGTCTTCTAATACTGCCACCTTTACAAAAACTAGCTTTTACAAAGACAAGAATATTCCAACTGTCATTTCACATTCCAGTAGAAATTGTTAGGTATATTCCTACAAGTAGACATGTTTGGTGCCATAAAAGACAACCACATGAAAAATGAGCCACAGATGAAACCTCTACATGGTCATTAGCCTTTTTAGAAACATAAACCAACATCTCCTGTAAATCCCACCCCACAGTCTTAAAATTGGAAGGTCATATTAGACAATGTGGTACTATATACTTCTGAAATACAAGTTGTTTAAAACTGGAACATTTTTTATCATAGGTTTGCTGCATCAAGGTTGACCTGGGGTTAAAAAACCAATAATAGCAGCTAGCTGAGGGATTGCTAGTTCATATCCTGTAACAGGCAACATATTAGGTTACATGCCAAAACATAGTAAAACTCAGTTGTCATCTAACAGCAAATTAGGGGTATAATTTAATATGGAATCAACAGGTTGTGATGTTGAGTTCAATTCCTTTGCAGAAAAATTTTATTAGCAACAGGATCATTTACCTCTCATTTACTTATCTTTCATCTATAGAAACTAGAAATAAGCTGTAGTCCTATGAATCATTGTAATTCAGAAATGTATCAGCTGGCTCCCTAGTGATAATATTAGAGAAATCACTCCAGTCTATTTCTGTTTTCTTTTCACTGAATTACTAAAACATCCGGATGTCACTTTCTCTCCATTTCGTTAAAATTGTGTGTGTGTATGTATATATATATATATATATATATATATATATATATATATATATATATATATATATATATATATATATATATATATTTTTAACCATTTGTTTTCATAGTATTTTTATAGTTATCTACTATAATGTTTGAAGGTTAAAAGTCTGATTAAGTTATGTCTGGAATTGGATTAAGAGAAAATAAAAAAGATCAAGAGATTGAGAGGAGAGAATTGTTCGATAAACTTACCACGACATTGTTTAAAATTCAGCTTCTGGTAGCCAGCATAACATGTGCATGTATAACTGCCAGCAAAGTTACTGCAGTTATGTTGGCAGCCACCATTTTTAGTTGAGCATTCATCAATGTCTGTAAAATTTAAGAATATCTATTTGTTGATTCCTCACACAAACTGGTGCAACAAAGAGTGTTAATTTCTTTTCCATGCTGTAAAGTGGTTGGTGATAGGAACGGCATCCAGCTGTAGAAATCCATATAAAGAGTTGGGAGGACCTTCAGTTGTATCAATAGCATGACAACTTCTCCTGAGCATTTGATGGAATGCGAGACCGTACATAAGCCCACAGATCCCTGGCCTGTCTGGGAGATCAGTGGCTTCACTTCAGTACTGACTCGATTTATATGGACTGGCCCAAACCTTGCCAGCAGGAAAGCAGACATTAAAATGACGATGATGATGATGGTCAGAGATATGAAAGGGGGGGGGGGATCAGCCATACTCATCACTGCCCAAAAATCTGATATCTGTTCCTTATAGAAATGTAGAATAAAGAGTCCAGAAACACCAAAAGGCTTGCAGTAGATTTGAACAAACCCTTAATTCATATCCACTTAACCACTTGTGGCCTTGTGCCTTTGTTAATAAGGGTTATTCCTGATCCTCCTCTTCTTCTTCTTGTTGGATGGAGTGTGTAGCAGTGTCATCATCATCATCATCACTGGCTGACAACTCCTGGTGGGGTTGTAGGGGCAAATTCTGATATACGACATGTCTTGGGCATTTAAACCCTGGCAGAGACTATCAACTCTCCAGGTCTTAACATAGCTGAGAGAGAGAGAGAGAGAGAGAGAGAGGAGGATAAGACCCCAGTACTGAACTGGTAATTCTTTTATCGACCTTAAAAGGATGAAAAGCAAAGTTGACCCCGACTTTGAACTCAGAGTGTAGGGAGTTGTAACAACTACTGCAAAGGATTTTAACAATCATTCAGCACCTATCATCATCATCAACTCCAATACTATTTATTATACATATAGTTATCATCACCACCACCACCACCACCACCGTGAGTTCTAATCCCACCAAGGTCAACTTTGGGGGGTTGATAAAATAAAGTACCAGTCAAGAACTGGCGTCAGTATAATTGACTTACTCTTCCTCCAAAGTTACTGGCCTTGTGCCTTAAGTAGAAATCCTTATGTGGACCCTTACCAGCAACACCACCACCACCATCACTATAGATGTGATTATTACCACTATTATCATCATTATCTACATTGATGACAATGATAGCAACAAGCTGATAATGGTGAACATGGTTATCAATGGTAAACATGAGTGACAATGACAATAATGAGATAATGTTGACAGTATGACAATGATATATTGTAATGATAATGGGAACAATGATGATGACAATGTTGATAATGTTGATGATGATGATGATGATGATGCTGATAATGTTGATAATGTTGATAATGTCGATAATGTCGATAATAATGATAATGATAATGATGATAATGATAATGATGATAATGATAATGATGATAATGATAATGATGATGATAATGATAATGATAATGATGATGATGATGATGATGATGATGATGATGATGATGATGATAATGGTGATAATGATAATGATGATAATGATAATGATGATGATGTTGATGATGATGATGATGATGATGATGATTAATGTGTTGTTGGAAAAATTATGGTGGTAGCAGGTGAGGATAATAATTGTGATGATGATGGTGATGATGATGATGAAGAGGATGAAGATAATGATGCTGATGTCTTCATTGCTATTATTTTCAGTTGTCAATTGAATAATTAATGCTTGAATATTTTGAAGAGTGAGACCATAAATTCTATGACAATTAAACTTACCAACACACTGTTTCCCATTCTCCATCAGCCGGTAGCCTGTCTTACATTGACATTGATAAGTTCCAATAGAGTTCTCACAAAGATGTTGACAGCCGCCATTTTCTCTTGAACATTCATCAATATCTTAACAAGAAAACAGAATAATTACAGAATTATTACAAACAGCATTTACTTACTCTTTAATAACAACAATAACAACAAAGAAGAGAAATTGAACCAATAATCACTGCATAGATGTGTTACATTTCTGTTACAAATCAACACTACATCTAACAGATCTTTTGTTACAAATCAACACTACATCTAACACATCTTTTGTTACAAATCAACACTACATCTAACACATCTTTTGTTACAAATCAACACTACATCTATCACATCTTTTGTTACAAATCAACACTATATCTAACACATCTTTTGTTACAAATCAACACTATATCTAACACATCTTTTGTTACAAATCAACACTACATCTAACACATCTTTTGTTACAAATCAACACTATATCTAACACATCTTTTGTTACAAATCAACACTATATCTAACACATCTTTTGTTACAAATCAACACTATATCTAACACATCTTTTGTTACAAATCAACACTATATCTAACACATTTTTGTTACAAATCAACACTATATCTATCACATCTTTTGTTACAAATCAACACTATATCTATCACATCTTTTGTTACAAATCAACACTATATCTAACACATCTTTTGCTATAAATCAACACTATATCTAATACATCTTTTGTTACAAATCAACACTATATCTAACACATCTTTTGTTACAAATCAACACTATATCTATCACATCTTTTGTTACAAATCAACACTATATCTAACACATCTTTTGTTACAAATCAACACTATATCTAACACATCTTTTGCTATAAATCAACACTATATCTAACACATCTTTTGTTACAAATCAACACTATATCTAACACATCTTTTGTTACAAATCAACACTATATCTAACACATCTTTTGCTATAAATCAACACTATATCTAATACATCTTTTGTTACAAATCAACACTATATCTAACACATCTTTTGCTATAAATCAACACTATATCTAACACATCTTTTGTTACAAATCAACACTATATCTAACACATCTTTTGTTACAAATCAACACTATATCTAAAACATCTTTTGTTACAAATCAACACTATATCTAACACATCTTTTGCTATAAATCAACACTATATCTAACACATCTTTTGTTACAAATCAACACTATATCTAATACATCTTTTGCTATAAATCAACACTATATCTAACACATCTTTTGTTACAAATCAACACTATATCTAACACATCTTTTGTTACAAATCAACACTATATCTAATACATCTTTTGCTATAAATCAACACTATATCTAATACATCTTTTGTTACAAATCAACACTATATCTAACACATCTTTTGTTACAAATCAACACTATATCTAACACATCTTTTGTTACAAATCAACACTATATCTAACACATCTTTTGCTATAAATCAACACTATATCTAACACATCTTTTGCTATAAATCAACACTACATCTAACACATCTTTTGTTACAAATCAACACTATATCTAACACATCTTTTGCTATAAATCAACACTACATCTAACACATCTTTTGTTACAAATCAACACTACATCTAACACATCTTTTGTTACAAATCAACACTACATCTAACACATCTTTTGTTACAAATCAACACTACATCTAACACATCTTTTGTTACAAATCAACACTACATCTAACATCTTTTGTTACAAATCAACACTATATCTAACACATCTTTTGTTACAAATCAACACTACATCTAACACATCTTTTGTTACAAATCAACACTACATCTAACACATCTTTTGTTACAAATCAACACTACATCTAACATCTTTTGTTACAAATCAACACTACATCTAACACACACAAGCAATATAAAAGATAGTTATGAGCTGTGAGGAAGAAGTGAAAATAAATATCAATGCAAACACACTTGCAAATGTAGAGAGATTTATGATGTGAACTAAATGTGATCACAATATTTGGCCTAGTCACAGAGTGTGACAACCCTTTTGATACAGGTAGGCATGGAAAATAGATGTTTGATGATGAAGATGATTATAATAATGTGTACCCTGCCTTCCTCTTGCCCCAACCTTGATGCACCTTTCTTGTCCAACCGATGCATGCTTGGAAAGTCAGACATGTATACTGCCAAGTGAAACTGACTCTCTTCAAGGTCATCCTCATGACATATCAATTGTTATCCCGTGGGGGGGGGGGGGGGCTACCCCCCCCCCCCAGCAAACAACATGACCTTGATGCTTGCTCCCTCATCTTACTCTTTCCAATGCACTGGGCCAAGGACACAAGCATCCGGATGTCAATATAAGGTAGCATTGGTGACATGGTAAAACACACCCAGGTCATCCTGTAAGATAGTTGTGCTAGTGCCACAACAAATGCACACAATTTTCCCTGCTGGTACCATTAAGAAAAGCATCTAGTTCATCCTTTAAGGTGGCAGTGCCGTTGTCGTGACAAAAACTCCCAGTCCACACTGTAAGGGGGTTGACATAAGAAGGGTGTCCAGTTGTAAAAAACATCAAGTAAAAAATGGAGTATATGAGTAGGAAGAGACCATCTGACCAGTTTGGTCTTATAACTTGACAGCCCATCCAAGCCATGTAAAATAGATGTTAAACAGTGATGATGATGATGATGATGACAGTAATGAGGATGATGACGATAATGATGATGATGACGATAATGATGATGATGATGATGACGATAATGTTGATGACAATGTTGATGATGATGACAATAAAGTTGATGATGACAATGATGATGATGATGAATAACAAGGTTGTCAAACATTGAAATAGAACTCATAGGAAGTATATACATTAAAAATAAAAGAAAAAACTGATTAAACATAAAAACAGATGACCTATCACAAACTAATGAAGGCCTCACAAAAGAACCCACTACACATAAAAGAAAGCTACATGGTAGAGGTGGCCACACATACAATAAATGAATGTATTGCAGTCTCCATTTCATGCTGCAAAACTGGCGATGGGACTGTGACCTGTCCTGGCAGGTGTGAGATGGATCCACAAAGATTGTATATCATGAGACAGCAGAGGATCCCATGATCCTCTCACGAATAAATGGGAGAAGACGAAGAACCAAGAATGTGGATGGTTTTGGTTATATAGCTAACTTACTCACTGTTATGATGATGTTTGAAATATATTGTTCTAACACAAAATTATGATGGAAGGTTTCTAGATAAATATAAACATTTTAACCCTTAATGTTACTCTATATTTACTATTATATTTTCACGGTAAAGTCTTTATCGTACATAATTATCTCACATAATATTGAATCTATGAGATTTTGATATTATTCATTTTGAGAATAATACCTTAACATGAGTATGAGTGGCCAGTTACAGCCAGTTTGAACAGAAAGAGGTGAGAGAATTCTGGCCGGATATGGCCGGTTTAAATGCTAAAGGGTTAAAATGAAGTTTTGTAATGTAGTAGCAAGGATGGTCTCTGACTGTTTGGTATCAAAAGGATTAAAAATAAATTGTTTCTAACATTACAAAAGATTTAGATTGTGTAACAGTTTAAAATGTAACTAGAATGGATGGGAATTGAAACTGGCTTTTATAAGACCAAAATTTGGAGGGGAGTGGAAGACACAATAATCAATTAAATTGCTGAAATATAATATTGTTATGTAATTTTATCAATTCCTGTGGGGTTGAAAGAGAAATTCAAAATTTTTTGATTAAGAAAAAGAAAAAACATGACAAGAATGAAATATATGAAATAACATCCTTAATATATGCAGCTGTTGAAATAATAACTAATGAAGCTTGTATTGAACTCAATCATAATAGAACAAAACCACAAACAGAAACACAGGGAAAGAGAAAATATAATAAAAGAAATTATTTGAAGAAATCTGGAAGAAAAATTACAAAGTTGCAAATAGCAGATAAAATAAAAATAGAAACATACAAATTATATTAAAAAAATATCAAAGAAGAACAAAACTGAAAAATTGAGAAAAATTGAAGTAATAACTGATTCTGAAAGGTTTCAGGAAAGAGAGGAAGAATTTCTGAAAAAATGAAATGTTCAAAGAGATTAAAAAAGGATTCTACAGGGAATTGAAATGGAAAGAAAATAGAAATAGACTAAATAACTACAATAATAAAAAAATTATAGAAAAGAAAAATAGATTGTAAGTTTCTGAAGAAAAAATCCTTAAGAAAGAAATATTACAAAAGGAATGAACTAATTAATAAAATTAACAGGGAAATATCTGAAGTAACAGAAAATTACAATATTGGGCAAACATAAGTGAAAAAGTAAGACCAGAGAAGCGTAAATAGAAAAAAACAATTGGAAGAAGAAAAGCCAAACTAATTGGTTAAGCATTCTTTCTACGGCTGGATACCTTTCCTAACACCAACCACTTTACTGAACTGAAAGAAGTAGGTGGGAGTAATTGAGATGAAGGTGAGATATGGATAGGATGATTGAGAGTAGGGAGCTCTGCTTCTTATGTTGGACAGGGTTTTTCTCCAACACCACAATTATATCATTGTCGTTTTAACGTCTGCTTTCCCTAAATACCAGAAACAAACAAAAGAAAGTCCCGAGGGGCCAAAGAAATAATACAAATTTCTAATATTTTTTTAGCCAAGAAACCTATGTGTTGCTAAAAGTTCTTTGAATGATCAATTATGTAATTCAGCAATACAGTTAAATAATCCAATAATATTATACTGTAAAGTGGTTGTGATGATGGCACGACAAAGTGGTCATGTAGGTGTCTTGACAAAAAGACACCCAACCCACACTAAAAAGTGGTTGTGTAGGTGTCATGGCAAAAAGTACCCAGTCCACATTGTAAATGAGGTTGGCACTAGGAAGGGCATCCAGCTGTAGAAACCAAGCTAAAATTGGTTCTGTTTGAGCATGACGTGGTCACCTGACCTGGCATTGCTCACAACAGGATAACTCGTCTAACGCATGCCAGTGTAGAAAAATGGATGTAAAATGATGATGATGATGTCATATCATATACATATTGCATAGAATTGTATTTGAACTATTGGAAATTGTTTGAAATATTTAAAATTGTGTGAAAATATTAATTATTTTGAAGGTCTCCAAATTTATACAATATATCAAATGTTATTCTAGTTTCTTTCTTCTGTAGGATTAAAGAAACTGTTTTTATGGACTTGTTAACAGCCTGACCAAAATCAGCTCTGGTTCTATGAAACATATTCACTCCTTTTAAAGGGTTCTATTTGTATTAAAATCTTCCCACATAATTTTAAATAAGAATCATATGTTAAGTTACTATCTTAGTAATGAAATAATTAATAATTTTTATAAATCCCTCAGCATTCTTCATTAATTAACCAAAATTAATTAATGTATTGAGTGTATTTCATTAGCAATATGGTCATAAATGGGTTTATTAGTTTTTAGTCTCAATAATATTCTCCCTCAAATAATAAGTATGATTTTTAAAATCTTTGTATTGTATTTTTCATTTGCTGCTTAACTCTTTCATGACTGCATTTCTAATGAAATACTCTCTATTTTAATTAATTAATGAAAAATTTCAAGGGATTTACTAAAATTATTAATTATTCCATTACTAAGATAGTAACTTAGTGTAAGGTTCTTAAATAAAATTATGTTGGAAGATTTTAATCTAAATTGAAAACCTTTAAAATGGGTGGTTTTATTTCATAGAACCAGAGTCAGTTATGGTCGGGATGGTAACTAAAGGTTTAATGTAGGTGATTTTGTTTCATAAAACCAGAGCTGGGTTGGTAACTAAAGGGTTAAAAAGAGTGTTTCTGAAATTCTTTTTAAATATATGGTAAAGTTTGTAAAGAACCTACCAACGCATTGTTTGTTATGAAGAAGTTTAAAGCCAGTATTACAGGAACATCTGTAGCTTCCATTAGTATTGGCACAATTTTGTTGACAGCCACCATTTGATTTCAAACATTCATTAATATCTGGAATTAAAACAAATAAACAGGAAAGTCATATTTCGCACTTTGGTAGAGTCATCTTTGTCAATATTTTAAACATTCAAACTCTTTTATTCTTTTACTTGTTTCTATCATTGAACTGTGACCATGTTAGAGCAGCACTTTCAATGGTTTTTTAGTTGATTTTATTGATCACAGTAAATATTTCAGTCTATGATGAAGAACCTGAATGAGTGGAAGTTTACTACACTGTGGAAGACCTATCTAACCTACACAAACATCTTTTTAACACAACACTGGATTTTTAACCACCAGTGTTGTGACAAACATAGACTCTCTCTCTCACACACACACACGCACTCTCTCTCACACATGTATGACAGACTTCTGCCCATTTCCCTGCTAGCAAATTCAACCCCCAAGGTATTGGACACCTCAAAATTATAGTACAAGGTGCTGTGTAGTGAGAATGAATGAGGAATCACAAAGTTGTGAATAAAACTTTATACCCACACAATAATACTAATTTCTCACTTTCTGTGACTTGCTTCTTGACAATTACTATATAATTTTTAATTTAGGCAAAATGTCAGCAATTAGGGGGAGATGGAAGTCGATTAAATCGTCCTCAGTACTTGACCGGTACTTTATATTACTGACCTTGAAAGACACCCAAGACATTCCACAGAGAGGGAGATTGAGAGAATGTATGTAAGCAAGATGTACCCCCTGGTCTATTTGAGAGGTCAGTAGCTCCAATTAAGTACTGACTTATTCTGTAACGATCCAACCAATCTTTGTTAGTAGGAAGAACAAATGTTAAATGTTAAATGATGATGATATCATTGACTTTGTCTTCACCAGTCCTTTCTTCACTCAAGCTACTGTTAACACCATAAATGCTTTGCTGCGTCTTTTAACAAAACCCTTTCCAGCAAATATTTTGTCTCTGGAGATCAAATGATAAACTATTTCTGTTTTCCTTGTCTATCAATTCAACCAGTTAAATTGCCTTAGTTGTATGAACATAGAAGAATTGTTAAATTTAGTAATTATGTTTACAATCTGAAAACACCTTTTGCTTGTTTTTGTCTTCTTCATTTGTATAAACTGAAATTGTTTGTATTCAACAAACAACTACAAATTTAACAGCTGTAAAATGTTTTGTTATTGTTGTGTAGCCCCAGGGTAGCTCTGATAGAACAAACCTCTGAAATTCACTGCTTATTTAGGAAGCTTACAAACATTCATCTCTTTCTCCAGTGCATCATTTAAATTTAAGTGTAATTTCGTGCAAAGTCGGCATTATGTCTCCAGTACAACAGAGTTGAATCAATTTTCGGTTTTGTCATTTGTTCATTTTCACAAATTGTATAGGGAAATTATGTGTGCTTTCGAGAAGTTAGATTATATCATCCAATAGTGAATAAAAATTGTTAAGAAAAATCACAGTTCTATCTTATGAATAATTAAAAATGTGTTGCTAAAGTAAACAAGCATCAAGTCAACTTTCTTTATTCTGAGAGTCATTGTTTTATAAATTATGCAGAGTGAATGTTCAGTTGTATGAGCACCATAGATAACCAGTCATAGTAAAGAGAAGGACAGTCTTGCATAGGATTCACTGCATGAAAACAAAAACCTATTGAAAATAAATTTTTCAAAATGATTTTTAAAAGGACCTACCTAAGCAGTCTGTTGTATTGACTAATGTATAGCCAGAGTTACATGAACATTTGTAGCCTCCATCAATGTTAAGACAGTTCTGTTGGCAGCCACCATTTTGTATGTCACATTCATCTTTATCTGTAGAAGAGAAATAGAAAAAAAATTATAGGAAAGGGATCCAGCTGTAGAAAACTTGTCAAAGAGTAGAGAGGGCTCTTCAGTTGTGTCAAAGGATATATATGATTATCATTATCATCATTTTCCATGCTGTTATGAGTTAGATTGGTTGTCTTGTTCTGAAGCCAGACAAATCAGGTGATAATGTCTTGTCTATGTGATCTGTTTTTGTCTTCGTTTCTATGATTGGATGCCTTTCCTAATACCTACCACTTTAGTGTTTGCATTTTATCATGGTACTAACACTTTGTGGAGGCACATGGCCTAGTGTTGAACTTACAATCATAATGTTGTGGGTTTCATTTCTGGACTGGATTGTGTGTTGTGTTCTTGAGTAAAACATTTCATTTCACATTGCTCCAGTATACTCAACTGGAAATGAGTACTGGCCCTAGCTGTTAGTTTAACTTTGTGATGGATTAACGTCTTGTCTATGGGTGAGTCTTTTACTACTAGTTGCTTCATGCCACAAAAGCACGATAAACACCAACCTGATGAGTCTTCTGGTTTGAGACAGATTTTTGACTTTTTAGACTGGTACTACCATTTTACAAGGTGGACTGGGTGTTTATTTTATTATGGCATCAGATAGTTGTGTACTAGGGGAAAGCAGTGATGGTTAAGGAGTGGAAGGTGAGGGGGAGGCAGGCTACATATCGCTTTCCTGGGGAGGTAGAGGAGGGTCATCCCACAGTAGGAAAGTGTTGGGTCATGGAGGTGGCCTTGAAGCAAGTAAGTGGAGCATGTAATGAATAGGGAAGGTTAATCTGTAATGTAAGTATAAGGGAGAGCTCATTGTGAGTGTGTGTTGGGGGTGGGTGGGGCGCACTGTCTTTTCATGCTGGCATAGGTTGAGAGAAAAAAAGGATGTGAATGGGTGAGGACTATAGTTGGGACTTTCATGACAGAAAGCACCAAGTCCACTTTGTACAGTAATAGTGCTGGTGCCACAACAAAAACACCCAATTCACCCTTTAAGGTGGTTGTGCTGGTGCCATGACAAACATGCTAGCATAGAAAATAGATCGATGTTAAATGATAATGATGATATATATATATATATATATCACCATCATTATCATCATCAACCCTTTATGCTCATTTTTCTGTGCTTGACTGTGTCTATTTATATATCATCAACCCTATCTATCAATATACAGCAGAGAAGACTGTATTGGTACAAACATGTGATGTGCATGGATGATGATTGCTGGGTGAAGAAATGTCAGGAAATCTGAGTGGAAAGAAACCACAGTAGAGGTAGACCAGAGATGGTGAGAACTGACTTCAATTTGCTGAAACTCACAGAGGAGATGAAGAAACTTGGTGAGTGGGGAGATGCTGTGCTAAGAAGGACTCATCCAACCCATGCAAGTATGGAAAAATGGACATAAAAACGATGATGATGATGATTACTGTTTGAATAACTATAGGACATAAGGGAAACTCCAGAGTAACAAGCTACATAATCTTAATATGCTACACACACACATATATATAGTTATTATGTAAGTAGGAATATTTTAAAACATAACCCCATACCGTGTGCGCTCTCTCGCTCTCTCTCTCATACATATACACACACACATACATACATACACACACACATACATACATACACATACATACATACACAGACACATACATACATACACACACACATACATACATACACAGACACATACATACATACACAGACACATACATACATACACATAGATTGTGCAATATAAGTTAAACAGAAAATGATTAACAAAATAACAGCTACTATCTCCTATAATTGAACATTTCTGGTGTGATAAAGAAGAGTTTTATCATCACTTTGATGTGGAAAATATATTTTGAAAGGAAGAGATATTTTCCTGATCAGATTCTTAGATTTAGATCAATCATTTCGACAAAATATGTTGGTACAATAATATACATTAATACATTAGATAAATAGAAATAAGGATGTTTTATATGAACAGATTAGGAAGAGGAGGGTGATGTTGATATGAATAGAATATTAAAGTTAATATGAATAGAAATGAGATAAAATATATATCGATAAGTCATAATTTATCTATAAGAAGAAACACGTTGAACAATATAACAACAAAGCCCTCAAAATGATGTGAATCATCAAACAGGTTTTTCAAAATATGGAAAGAAATTATGCAAATTAAGAGCCAATTTACTATTTAATAGTTCCTCTTTCAGAAATTTAAAATTACTAATCAATCCTATCAACTTAAAAACATTTTTTTCATTACACATTAGTTGAAAGCAACTGTATTTAACACTGGATTCAGAAAGAGCAAGTGTTCAAATCAGCTGAATGAATATAGGTATAATTTCTAGTACATTGTTAGGGATGTAAAATTTACTGTGATATTGTTGCTTGAAGAAAGGTAGTTGGTTTGGTAGAGTCATTAGACCATTGGATATTTGTTCTGGGTCGATGTATTCTCAGTTCCAATCCCCTTAAGGTCCACTTTGCCTTTCATATTTCCACAGTTGATAAAGTACCAGCCAAAAGCTGTTGCAACCCTCTCTCTTTCCAATTGTCACATCCTTTTCTTCTTCTTGCTCTTGCTTGATGGGACTGGGGTCATCTTAGGTCAGTAATCCCAGAGTCATCATGTGTACAGCTGACCAGGTCCACCAGTGATGAGATTGGAGGTCATCTTAGGTCAGTAATCCCAGAGCCATCATGTGTACAGCTGACCAGGTCCACCAGTGATGGGACTGGGGTCATCTTAGGTCAGTGATCCCAGAGTCATCATGTGTACAGCTGACCAGGTCCACCAGTGATGGGACTGGGGTCATCTTAGGTCAGTGATCCCAGAGTCATCATGTGTACAGCTGACCAGGTCCACCAGTGATGGGACTGGGGTCATCTTAGGTCAGTGATCCCAGAGTCATCATGTGTACAGCTGACCAGGTCCACCAGTGATGGGACTGGGGTCATCTTAGGTCAGTGATCCCAGAGTCATCATGTGTACAGCTGACCAGGTCCACCAGTGATGGGACTGGGGTCATCTTAGGTCAGTGATCCCAGAGTCATCATGTGTACAGCTGACCAGGTCACCAGTGATGAGATTGGAGGTCATCTTAGGTCAGTAATCCCAGAGTCATCATGTGTACAGCTGACCAGGTCCACCAGTGATGAGATTGGAGGTCATCTTAGGTCAGTAATCCCAGAGCCATCATGTGTACAGCTGACCAGGTCCACCAGTGATGGGATTGGAGGTCATCTTAGGTCAGTAATCCCAGAGCCATCATGTGTACAGCTGACCAGGTCCACCAGTGATGGGACTGGGGTCATCTTAGGTCAGTAATCCCAGAGCCATCATGTGTACAGCTGACCAGGTCCACCAGTGATGAGATTGGAGGTCATCTTAGGTCAGTAATCCCAGAGCCATCATGTGTACAGCTGACCAGGTCCACCAGTGATGGGACTGGGGTCATCTTAGGTCAGTAATCCCAGAGCCATCATGTGTACAGCTGACCAGGTCCACCAGTGCCCTCCATCTCTGGTGGTCCCGTACCAACCCCTCTGCATCCTCCAAGGTCATGTCAAGCCTCTGGAGATCTTCTTTGATGACATCCAACCATCTGGTGTGGGGTCTGCTGTGGGGTCTTTCCAGTCTACCTGCTGGATCAAACGAGAGTAAGGCCCTGGTAGGATGATTGAGCAGGAGAGAGGACATGTCCATGTCAGTGCTTGCGGTGGATGGCTATGAGGCAGATGCATGTGGGAATGCAACTCTTTGTTGGAAACGTTGTGGTACCATTTGATGTCCTCAATGGTCTTCAAGGCTCTGCTATCAAAGTTGGGAAATATTTTGGTACATCTGAGTTCCTCAAACCTATCAAACCTGCAAAAATATTTTTTATGAAAATGATCTGACCATGAATAACTAAAATAGACTTCCAATGGAAGCAGCTAAGCAATGTAAGCTGGCTTGAAGTTTCAAACAAGATTTCATTTTAGATTAAAGTTTCTTTATATAGAGATTCAGTCAGAGAAAATCTGCTCAAAGAGTTTTCTGATTTTGCATTAAAACTACTTATTTTATCACATTCAAATATTGATGTGGAAAGACTGTTTATTGTCAGGAATATTTTTCATTGAAACTTGTGCAATTGTAAGAGAAAAATTTTATCTGTAAAATATAGTCTAAAGCAAAATGACAACTGCTTCAGTTACAGATTGTCAAGTTATATCTAGCAGAAAATTGGAACACAGAAGAAAAAGTTGAAAAGTTTAAGTTTGGAAGAGAACTTTGATTTAGAACTTTTTGATTTTACTTAAATATAAAGCAAATCAATCAATTTTGTGTGTTTTAAAATCTATTTTAAATGTTTTAGCAACAATGTTTGTCACCTAATATTAAAAAAAAAAAAAAAAATTAGTGCATTTTTTAGTTCCCTTTAACCAAATATCACCATTGACCCTAAGTTAGTGCATTTAACCTTGAAAAATTGGCAACATTTTAAGCACTGCTTACCTTATAAAAATTTTGTATTTATCTAATTGTTTGGAATGATATAATAAATAAATAATTGTTTCTACTTTTGGCACAAGGGCAGCAGTTATCCCAGTGCATTACTGGTACTTTATTTTATCGACCCCGTAAGGATGAAAGGCAAAGTCAACCTCAGCGGGATTTGAACTCAGACCGTAAAGGGACGTAAATATGCTAGAAAGCATGGCGTCCAACCCTCTACCGATACTGCCCCTATAATAAATTAATAATAGAATAAATTTTGTCTCAACTTAGTTAGATTTAAAAAAAAAATGATATGGCATCACTGTGTGAGGCTAGTTTTCATCAAGTTACAGTCCATTTCCTTACTCTTGTGTTCTTTAGCCATGACACACCAAAGATTCTTCTGTAACATTCTGATGAAAAGTTTTACTTTAGATATGAACATTTTAAAACAGGAAGTTTTCTATCATAGAACTTGAATTGGTTTCAATTCCCACCGTCATCACCTCCATCTCTCTCACCCTCCCCATCTCTCACATACACCAAGTCTGGATACAGAGGAGCTAAACTCCCACTGTCATCACCTCCATCTCTCTCACCCTCCCCATCTCTCACATACACCAAGTCTGGATACAGAGGAGCTAAACTCCCACTGTCATCACCTCCATCTCTCTCACCCTCCCCATCTCTCACATACACCAAGTCTGGATACAGAGGAGCTAAACTCCCACTGTCATCACCTCCATTTCTCTCACCCTCCCCATCTCTCACATACACCAAGTCTGGACACAGAGGAGCTAAACTCCCACTGTCATCACCTCCATCTCTCTCACCCTCCCCATCTCTCACATACACCAAGTCTGGACACAGAGGAGCTAAACTCCCACTGTCATCACCTCCATCTCTCTCACCCTCCCCATCTCTCACATACACCAAGTCTGGATACAGAGGAGCTAAACTCCCACTGTCATCACCTCCATTTCTCTCACCCTCCCCATCTCTCACATACACCAAGTCTGGACACAGAGGAGCTAAACTCCCACTGTCATCACCTCCATCTCTCTCACCCTCCCCATCTCTCACATACACCAAGTCTGGACACAGAGGAGCTAAACTCCCACTGTCATCACCTCCATCTCTCTCACCCTCCCCATCTCTCACATACACCAAGTCTGGACACAGAGGAGCTAAACTCCCACTGTCATCACCTCCATCTCTCTCACCCTCCCCATCTCTCACTATTATGAGCAAATGGGGTCCCATACATTGGCTGCCACTTGGCCCTGACGGACAGAATGGAGAAGGCGGTTCCCTGGAGGATGGTAAGGGAGATGCGCTGGAAGAGCCATTCCATCTCACGAGGCTCAAACCCGTGGCTCGCCAGTTCAGTGCCTATGGTGGTAAGTAGGGAAGTAGCCCTAGGGCCAAGGACACCAGAAGTCTCCACTGCTAGACCAGTTCCAGGTAGTTTGGTATCAACAGGGTTAATGAGTGTTTTATAAGATCGTATGTGATGACATTACAAGAAATACCAATATTCTCAACCAAATCAAACATTATTTATCTCACAATAATGGTGGATTGGCAGTATTGGTAGAGGGTTGGACGCCATGCTTTGATGCATAGAGCTATGACCCTTTCCATTCTGATATCAAATTTCGCCGAGGTTAACTTTGCCTTTCATCCTTATAGGGTCGATAAAATGAAGTACCAGTAATGCATTGGGATAATTGCTGGCCTTGTGCCTAAAGTAGAAACAGTTATTTATCTCACCAAAAAAGTAAAAGACAGAACAGAAAATATTTTACAAAACAATTCTTAACTATTGGTTATATTTTGAGAGAAAGAGAGAGAGGATGATTGGAAGAAAGAGATTTATAGAGTGAGAGAGATAGAAAGATAAATATAGAGACAGAAAGCGAGCATGAGATAGATATAGTAATTATATATATATATATATATTTATTAAAATAACAGATTAAAGTTTAAGCAAAGAATCTTTGGATTTTAGTCTTCAAATTTATTATATATATATATATATATATATATATATATATATATATATATATATATATATATATATAGAGCATGAGATAAAGACCTTTTTTTCCAATTCCAACCTGCCTGCCCCCTCAGTCTATCTTATTTCTCAGTCTTTCTTCTGATGAAGGACTAGTGCCCGAAACGTTAAGACCCTCCTCCTGCTATATCAAGTGTTAACCTAATATATCCCTTCCATATATTGTACCGATTGTGTTATTTCTGTTTACCTTTTACATACATACATTATATATATATATATAGAGAGAGAGATAGAGAGATAGAAAGATAGAGAGATAGAGAGAGAGAGAAAGGTTAGAAAGAATTTGAGAGATAAACTTACCAACACATTGTTTCTTATTGACTTTCTTGAATCCTGACCTACACAAACATATATAACTTCCATTGTTATTTTCACAGTTTTGTTGGCAGCCACCATTTTCAAAAGAACACTCATCTACATCTATAACAAAATACATATTGTTTCTGGTGAAGTCTTTAGATACAAGAGTCAATATTAGCTAACCACCAATTATGGCTAATATATTATCAAAATTTAATTAGATATTTTGGTTATTTTTTTTTATCAATGTAATTATAGCTTTTGGTATGCTAACATTATGCATATATATGTGTGTGTATGTGAGTGTGTATGTGTGCATGTATGTGTGTGTGTATGTGGGTGTGTATATGTGTAAGTATGTGTGTATATATATATATATATATATGTATATATATATATATATATAACGAAGGAAATGTGGTAAGGAACCAGGTGGACCATAACGCACCAAAGTACTCAATACTTGAGGTAGTAGAGTGGGTAATAGGAACCAGTAAGACCCCGACAGCTGAGCTCAAGCCGTTTCGACGGCTAATTCTGGACTAAATGAAAATTTATCCTGGTATTTAAATAGCCGATCTTCTCAAGGGGTAATTCCATATATGGTCAAAGTGATTGTCAAAAATCAGTAGTAATTCTGTGGTTGCAAATTAGTAGGGGAGATGGTGGCTAAACCTACCAGTAGGAGAAAGAGGGGAGGGGGTGGAGTAGACCCAATCAAGCGTTGGTAGTGCCAGCTACAGCTGGGCATGAGGTCAAAGAAGATACAGGGGAGGTGGAGGGGGAGGAAGTCGGAACGGTAGGTAGAACAATGGGGGGTAGAAATAGGAAAGAAAAAATACTGAGAGTGAAGAAAAGCAAATAAGTGTAAAGAAAAAAGTAAAGTAAATTAAATTCAACGACCTAGGTGTCAGGCTATTGTTAGGCGAGAATAAAATAAAGAAAGAAAGAAAGAAGTAAATAAATAAATAAATAAATAAATAAGGAAATAAGTAAGAGAACTAGGTGGGACGGATAAGGCAAGGACCCTTTTAAGAGGTATAAGTACGTAAATGATACGGTGACGGGTCAACAAAAGGGGCCAAAATACTAAAGAGACTACCACGAAATAAACAATAAAGGTTTCCATCCCGGGCCAGCAACGACCCAGTGCAGCAAAGTGAACTTGTACGAGATAATAATTCTGAGTCCCGAGAAAAATATATACTAATGCTAACTCTAAAAGATCTAAAACAAGCTACATGAAAGTTCGTACGAAATAAAGGTAGAATACGGAGAAATAAATTCAGAATCCACCCCGCCCAGAAGAAAAGCGAAGCAAGAAATACTGAAACGAAAAAATAAGGCATAAGTGCCACTAAGAAATATAGAGGGCACAGAGAATAGTGGGAGCGGTCGGAAAAAGGGGGAAAGTATCCGGGGTCTAAGCCAACTGCTATAAAGGGCGGAGTCCGCCAAATCTATCAAAGACTAGGGGGGGGGGGGGGTACTAAGGCTACATGGGGCCAAAGGGCAGCCTCGGGTGGGCGAGAAAAGACGCCGACAAAGGAGAAGAGCTGGGGTAGAAGGACAAAGGAGAGAGGGGGGAAGGAAATAAAGGAAGTGATAAAAGAATACAAAGAAGATCTTACGTCTTCCTTGGCAAGCAGGGGTTACCCATTGCAAAATCGGCAACTGGGGTGTTATAGCCCTAGTCTACCCCCCCTGGGTCATTATGGGGTTTGAGGGCGAGGTAAGTCCTACGCAATCTATGTTTACATGCAGTAACCAGTTCATCTTTCTTGTTTAGGAGTTGGTCCGTCGAAAACAGCATTTGTAAAGTTTCCTCCGAGCATAAATTGCACGGACGGCGTCCTCCCGTGTAAGAATTGGCTCTGGACAGTAATCTCCAAGTGAGATCATAGGTGATGTTGTTGTCCTTGAGGTCCCATATGTGGCCCGAAAGTGTAGTGGCGTGACATACCTTCCGAAACCCGGCCCGGCGTCACGCCACTACACTTTCGGGCCACATATGGGACCTCAAGGACAACAACATCACCTATGATCTCACTTGGAGATTACTGTCCAGAGCCAATTCTTACACGGGAGGACGCCGTCCGTGCAATTTATGCTCGGAGGAAACTTTACAAATGCTGTTTTCGACGGACCAACTCCTAAACAAGAAAGATGAACTGGTTACTGCATGTAAACATAGATTGCGTAGGACTTACCTCGCCCTCAAACCCCATAATGACCCAGGGGGGGTAGACTAGGGCTATAACACCCCAGTTGCCGATTTTGCAATGGGTAACCCCTGCTTGCCAAGGAAGACGTAAGATCTTCTTTGTATTCTTTTATCACTTCCTTTATTTCCTTCCCCCCTCTCTCCTTTGTCCTTCTACCCCAGCTCTTCTCCTTTGTCGGCGTCTTTTCTCGCCCACCCGAGGCTGCCCTTTGGCCCCATGTAGCCTTAGTACCCCCCCCCCCCCTAGTCTTTGATAGATTTGGCGGACTCCGCCCTTTATAGCAGTTGGCTTAGACCCCGGATACTTTCCCCCTTTTTCCGACCGCTCCCACTATTCTCTGTGCCCTCTATATTTCTTAGTGGCACTTATGCCTTATTTTTTCGTTTCAGTATTTCTTGCTTCGCTTTTCTTCTGGGCGGGGTGGATTCTGAATTTATTTCTCCGTATTCTACCTTTATTTCGTACGAACTTTCATGTAGCTTGTTTTAGATCTTTTAGAGTTAGCATTAGTATATATTTTTCTCGGGACTCAGAATTATTATCTCGTACAAGTTCACTTTGCTGCACTGGGTCGTTGCTGGCCCGGGATGGAAACCTTTATTGTTTATTTCGTGGTAGTCTCTTTAGTATTTTGGCCCCTTTTGTTGACCCGTCACCGTATCATTTACGTACTTATACCTCTTAAAAGGGTCCTTGCCTTATCCGTCCCACCTAGTTCTCTTACTTATTTCCTTATTTATTTATTTATTTATTTATTTACTTCTTTCTTTCTTTCTTTATTTTATTCTCGCCTAACAATAGCCTGACACCTAGGTCGTTGAATTTAATTTACTTTACTTTTTTCTTTACACTTATTTGCTTTTCTTCACTCTCAGTATTTTTTCTTTCCTATTTCTACCCCCCATTGTTCTACCTACCGTTCCGACTTCCTCCCCCTCCCCCTCCCCTGTATCTTCTTTGACCTCATGCCCAGCTGTAGCTGGCACTACCAACGCTTGATTGGGTCTACTCCACCCCTCCCCTCTTTCTCCTACTGGCAGGTTTAGCCACCATCTCCCCTACTAATTTGCAACCACAGAATTACTACTGATTTTTGACAATCACTTTGACCATATATGGAATTACCCCTTGAGAAGATCGGCTATTTAAATACCAGGATAAATTTTCATTTAGTCCAGAATTAGCCGTCGAAACGGCTTGAGCTCAGCTGTCGGGGTCTTACTGGTTCCTATATATATATATATATATATGAGTTCCAGGTTCCATTGGGGGTAATCACAGTAAGTAAGGTACTTAATGCATTAGTAAAGTGTAAACATCAAATTTAATATAGAAATGACTTCTACAGAATTAGAACTGTTTCATTCAAAGGAAATCTTCAGGAAAGCCCTGATGATTTCATTCAAATGAAACAGTTCAAGTCCTGTAGAAGCCATTTCTATATCAAATTTGATGTTCACATTCTACTATATATATATATATATATATATATATATATATATATATAGTAGAATGTAAACAGATGAGGTCATGTAGGTGTCACGACAAAAAAACACACAGTCCATGCTGTAATGTGGTTGTGTAGGTAACACAGTAAAATGCTCCCAGTCCACACTGTAAATGTGGTTGGTGTTAGGAAGGGCATCCAGCCATAGAAAACCTGTCAGAAACAGTTTTATATGAGCGAGACACAGTCACCTGACCAATCTTGCCTCAAGTAAGACAATTCCCGTCTCACCCATGCTAGCAAAGAAGATAGATGTTAAAGAACAACAATGACGATGATATATATATATATATACATTAGTTAGGTAGTTAGCAACAGTTACAGGTAGCCTGTCATTCGAAGCAGTCAACATTGTAATGAGATATTGAAATGGAGTTGTAAGGAGAGTAAATTGAACAAATATTTCAACAATGTTATCACAAAGTTATTTGGAATACTGGTATTAGATTTAATTTTTTAAATTATACATATTACAACTGTTAAAGATAAATGGAAACTTGGATTTGTTTTCTTTGCAACAAAATATTGCCTGTGGATCAATCAACACATAATATGTTGGAAATATTGTTCTTAAGATCTGATACAAGTAGTAACTATCCATTGTTGGTGTACCATCTATTGCACAGGGCACAATATTTGTCAACTCTATATTATGCTTTTCAAATATGATTTAACTGTTGCAGAAATAAATGTGCTTATGTATTAGTAATAAGAGTATTGGTAAAAAGTAATTCTTCATGCAGTGTATTATTGTCTTCATGAAATAATTGTTACTACTTTTGGCACAAGGCCAGCAATTAGCCCAGTGTATTACTGGTACTTTATTTTATCGACCCTGTAGGATGAAAGGCAAAGTTGAACTCAGATATAAGGGGGCGTAACTCTATGCCGCAAAGCATGGCGTCCGAACCTCTACCGATACTGCCAATCCACCATGAAATAATGAACAAAGGTGAGTACTAGAGTGTTGTTATCCATGACTATTGACTTTACTTGTTTGAAGTATAATAGATGTAAGCTGATTTTCATGGTCAGTAGCCATTTCATCAATCCACTAATTAACAGTAGTATCACATATCAGTAATGTTTTTGGAATGGTTACTGGGTCCTGGTGCATCACAGTCAATTTGCAGTTTTGTCCATGGAGTACAGCATAAAAACCCTCTCCCATTCCCTTCCATGGTATAATAGTTCTTGCATTTTCCCTCCTTTTCTTCTCATTTATGCCATTTATAGTCCTTTCCTCTTAAAAATGTGCTTTTAATAATTTCCTCCAGTATGAGCTCTTCCCTTTTTAGTAATAGGCTCTGATAGTTGGGAACTATCTCCGAACACACCACTGTTTTTATCGGTGCATCTTTTATATTGCTCATGGAAGTCTTGGAAATATTCTCCAGGTTTATGTTTGGTATTAAAATATTTTTGCAGCTGTGATGGCTTCATTGTTTTATTAGAAAGTATTTTATGTCCCAGTAAACACATTGTCATGTCTTTATATTAATAGATTCAATAAAACCATATGTCAAATATTCATCTGACTACAGACAAGAATAATTTTTTTCTTTGGAGGCATAATCAAGACTTGAGAATGCTGATAAAATACAAAGTTGACTCAGCTTCTCATAACATGGACCTAATATGGACTAACTACTATATCAATGGATAAGCAAAGGGTTTACAAGTATCGTTTGGTTTTCCGTGGCATTTCAAAGATCCTGAATCATTCAGTAGAGATGTCATCAAAACAAATCAATTTTAAAATTAAAAAAAAAAATCACTAAAATGTATGAAACAAAATAAAAAAAAAGTCTCCCAATAAGTAGACTAAGAACCTATCAAAAGTTTACTTTGCTACTTGTATTTATGAATGCATTTTCTGATACGTGCATTGCCCTAGGACTATTAGTCCCAAGAAAATTGTTGTCATGTACCAACCTGCCCCTGGGAAGCAGTACACTGAACCACATATCTATGTATGGCAAAAAGTTTGGAGTTGGTGATCAGTTTGTCTATCTAGGAAGTACTTGATAGTGAAACACCACACAATATTCAGAAAGCAAGTGATGCTTTTGGAAAGCTGGAGAGGTGCCACTGAGGTTGGTGATACATATACAAGAAAACAAACATAAAAGTGTACAATGCATGTGTGCTCTTCTCTCTTCTTAACACATGTGAGACCTGGGTCACATATCAGCTCCATCTTAAACACTTAGAGCGTTTCTGTCAAGTGTGTCTCAGACAGATTCTTGGCATTCACCAGAGGGGCCACATCAGTGATATTGAGATTATGAAAAGGTCTCAGAGTGAAAGTATAGAAACTCTCATACTTAAACAAAGACCCCGATGAAGTAGTCACCTTACCAGGAGTGAGGACTCAAAGCTACTAAAACAACTCTTTCATGGAGAGTTAGTTAAAGGAAAACAACCTCCACATAAGCCAAAAAACAGATATAGGATTCGTTGTTAACTTCCTTGAAGGACTCTAACATATCTGTTGATATATGGTAAAGTAAAGCTGCTGCTCACAGTAAATGAAGAAAGACAATACATGAGAGAAAAGTTGCTTTTCAGGCATCTCAAATTGCAAATGAAAAACTGAAAAGGGATATCAGGAAAGGTATTGTTGCATTTCCAGACAGCAAAGGTGATCCTATGGAGATGACATGTGACATCTTTACAGTCACACATAGAAATCGGTGGTTAATTACCAGGCTGCTCTAGGAGATGCTGCTCATTATACCTGTCAAACATGTGGAATAGAGTGTAGATCTGCAGGAGGGCTCAAACGGCATGTGAAAGTACTTGACGACCCTGTGCAAGACACTTTGAATCATTAGCCGGGCTGAAAAACCCCATTCAATGGCAGCACTGATTTAACTTTTTTTTAAATATGTTGTGTGATGGCCATACTCAATAATGAAGGTGCAACCATCATGTATGTATCTATAAGTATATTCGCAAATATATATATATATAAATCGTTACTCGATAAAACATGAAAACCAGCGTTATGTAACAACACTCGCAGACAAGGCTTGGCAGCTGCGTGAAAATAACCAACAATTTCACCTAAAATTGGGATATAATAGCGACTGCCCCCCCATATTCCCATGGACAGGAATTTTGTAAATTATGTAATGTAGAATTATTTTGTATTATGAAATCCAAAAACATTTTATTAAATAACAGAATAGAGCGATTGTTATACTGTAACCATCGCTTAAAATCTACATTTTCATATTATAAATACTACCAGGATTGAACGCCTGTCTCTATCCCCGTTTGATTGTCAAAATAGATATTAACATTCTTTATTAGTCTTAATTCTATCAACTCTTCTATTATTTACCTTTTAATACAAACTGCTATAGATAAAATGAGATTTCTGATTTCTTGATTCAATTCCCTAATGCATATACCAGCTGGCTACTAGCATTGATGTTATTTAGTAGCAATCGAAATCTCCCCCTTCCCCAATTGACACTTTATAATTAATACTACTGCACCAAATGACCAGCCCTGTCCACTGTCCAGTTGGTCGAGTAGAGATTAAAATTGGCACTCCCAAAATTCTTATTTAGATTTACTCATGGTATTCTCATTAGAAACCCATTATATACTTGTCTAGCAGTAAATTAATTTACCATCTGTCATATACTATCTCCTCTGTTTCTTCCTCTTTTACTAATATAAATACTTCAATTTTTCTGATTTTATCCAATTTATCCAAAATCTCTGAAGAAGTGACACCTGATTATACATTTGCTATCGAATACTTGCTAACATTATATGATTACGCAAGCAGCGATACATAGGTATTCAGTCTGTTACAGAAACATATGTCAATACCTAATAAATTCCTTTTTTAAAAAAAGCACTTTCATTTTATATCCATCCTTTCTACATTTTCTCCGGAATATAATCTATACTCGTTGAGCAAACCTGCACGTACGCTGTTCATCTCTAACGTAACGATATATTATCACTACATTATTGATAACCTGAAATTTTATATAAATATATATATATATTTGTATATATATATATATGCAAATATATAAATTATATACACATTCAGACATAAATATGTTTAAATGGATACTCACACAAATATATAAATATATTCATACTCATGTATAACACATATGAACATATATTATCTTATTTGCCTTTAATGGTGCTATGAACTTAGTGATTTATTATACAAGCATCAACTAACTTTGAAAACTTGTCATTTTTTCCTAAATTTAAAACTGAATCAATTATTATTGATGATACTGATTCACGCAGTGGTGTTAGGAAGGGCATCCAGCTGTAGAAATCAAGCCAGAATCTGTTCCCGTATGAGCAAGACATGGTCAGCCAACTGGCTACTGCCCACAACAGGACAACCTGTCTGCCCCAAGCTAGCGTGGAAGAACAGACATAAAACGGTGATGATGATATATATAGGGAAGGGAGCGGACGAAGGACCCAAGAGCACCTGCTTTGTCTGTTCCCTTGTCGATTCAATTTGGATTACCTCAGGAACATAACCTTTTTATGTAAGAAGCTGTCTGATGTCATGGCACTGGGTACACCGAAGAGGGTCACCACTGTCATTGAAATATGTATCACAGCATTATCATTAAAGGACTTAAATAACATCTGAAATTACTTTGCCTTTTGTTATTCTCTCTCTCTATCATCATTTAACATCAATTTTTCATGCTAGCATGGGTTATATATATATATATATATATAGTTGATAAAGGAAACAGAACAAACACAGGGATTCAAAAATACAAAGTCATATTAGGTTCATGTTTAGAGGAAGTGGAGGAAGGTTTTTATGTTTTGGACAGAAGTCCTTCATTAGGAAAGTTTGGATAAGGAGAGAATAAATAGCTACATGAAAGTAGTGTGTGAAAGTAGGGAAAAGAAGTTAGGAAAAGGGTGTTAGGAAGAGATTGATCTGGCTGATCATGCTTGGGGATCCAGCCAGATCAATTGGAGGCAGTTGCTTTTGACAGAACCCTCTCAAGAAAAAGAAGAAAAAGAAGAAAAAGAAGAAAAAGAAGAAGAAGAAAAAGAACCTTTAAATGATAAGAAAATAAATTCCATTTTTGTGATAAATTTAGTCAATTTAGGTGCATAAATCAGTGAGTGATTAATTCCAATAAAAACTTACCAACACACTGTTTCCCATTCTCCATCAGTCGGTAGCCTGTCCTACATTGACATTGATAACTTCCAATAGAGTTCTCACAGAGTTGTTGACAGCCACCATTTTCTCTTGAACATTCATCAATGTCTGATAAAAAATAAAGAAAAGGGCATGAATTATCCAGTTCCCTTTGGTTTTCCAGCTAAAATCAACAGGGCTGATTACTTGTTAAATTTAATCCTGAAAGGTTCAACAATTATCTATGGATTATACAAGTACTAATACCTATCCCTGTCAATTACTCTCTTCAAGGTAACTTCCAGGATCTGGTGCTTGCACTCCCACTGTAAGATAAGCACCTCCCTCCAACAAGCAAGATGTAGCCCTCCCCCTCTGTCATCTTACACCCTACTCCAATCATTGCCTTCCCAGTCTGACTAAGGACACAAATGTCTAATTACTGTAACGAAGGTGGGCTAGTGCCAAAATAAAGTGCACCTGGCCACTCTGTAAAGTGGTAGTGTTGGTGCCATTATAAAATACACCCAATACACTCTGTAAAGTGGTAAATATAAAAATAACTTTACATATAGTCCTGAAGAAGCCATTTCTATAATAAATTTGTTGTATACACTCTACTAATGTATTGAGTACCCTACTTACTGTGGTTACCCGTGAGTGAACCTGGAACTCATATTTGTGTATATAAATATATACATATATATATACATATATATATACATATATATATATATATATATATATATATATATATATATACATAGTAATGAAAATATCATAAACTTACCATTACACTGCTTAGTATCTACAAGTTGATAACCAGTACGGCAAGAACATTTGTAACTTCCGATAGTATTTGTACAAATATGTTGGCAGAGACCATTTTTGACAGAACAGTCATCAATATCTATTACAAAGAAACATAAAAAAAATGGAAAACTCCATATTTGGATATATATCTTTTCTTTGACATCGCTTGATTAGAATATCAATGAACTAACTCATTATAACCAAATATTCTTTTTCCTTAACAGAACTCTATCAAAACACTCTTTGCTAAACTTAGATGCCACGGAATATATTTTGATATTATGAAGAATTTTTCTAATATCTAAAAATATATATATACTATAATGTATAAGTGTGTCTCATTTTTTTAGGATGTTATGTATAAAAGATGTTTGAAGAGAAATAATTTTTCATTAAATTTTGACAAGTAAATTTCTTCTTTAACAACTTTAATTTTAATAATATAATTCTTAAAAAATTACAAAAAAATTCAAAAAGAATTTGCAAAAATTGAATTTTATCTTTGTGACAACAATCTAAGATTTCTCCCTACAATGGTGGACAGAATACTCAGATTATACAAGACAACACTAAAGAAAGATGAGAGGAAAGTTGAAATTTTATAACTAAAAAGGAAAATGTTTGTGAAGAAGAATATTAAAGTAGCTGTCAATTTTGTTGACTTGGATATTCTAGTACTTAATCAAATACATATATCTATACATAGATCTTGATACTAGATGCTTGAAAAATGTATTATTCTTTTCTGATGAAATATATTTTTCCATCTCCTTACAGTACATTTCCACAGATTGCAATTACATTTAGTCTTCTTGTATTCTAGCAATTATGCTTGGTTATATAGTTATTAATATATTATCAATATATCAATCTAAAATACTTTATTATTATATGTCATTCCTGACATCAGCAGATGCATATAGAAGAAGCAAATCTAGGTAACTGGTTCATGTGATTGTTATTTGAAAAGTTTTCTGGCATTCTTTGAATTTGAAGCCCTACATTCAAGAGATAACTTTTTTTTTTAATTTCTACATGTCTCAAAGCAGAGTTGTCATAAGGAATGTGTATCTTATAATTACCAGTATTTATTTATCAAATATCTTCAAGCAAAAAAAAAAAAAATTTAACACATTTTGTATCTTTGGTTTCTGTAATACTTGTGTTATGCTAGACAAATGTCAATCCTCTTCTATTGAAAAAAAGGACCATAGATTCATAGTAGCTTAGCTGTCAATGGCTACCAAGTCAATGAAACGGTTTTGTAGAGATTTACTGCTTACAGTAGTGAACTATAATGCTAATCTATGCTTAGTATAATGAGTTTAGTATAATGAGTGTAGTATAATGAGTTTAGTATAATGAGTTTAGTATAATGAGTTTAGTATATTGAGTTTAGTATATTGAGTGTAGTATATTGAGTTTAGTATATTGAGTTTAGTATATTGAGCTTAGTATATTGAGTGTAGTATATTGAGTGTAGTATATTGAGCTTAGTATTTTGAGTGTAGTATATTGAGTTTAGTATATTGAGTTTAGTATATCGAGTTTAGTATATTGAGTTTAGTATATTGAGTTTAGTATATTGAGTTTAGTATATTGAGTTTAGTATATTGAGTTTAGTATATTGAGTTTAGTATATTGAGTGTAGTATATTGAGTTTAGTATAATGAGTTTAGTATAATGAGTTTAGTATAATGAGTTTAGTATATTGAGTTTAGTATATTGAGTTTAGTATATTGAGTGTAGTATATTGAGTTTAGTATATTGAGCTTAGTATATTGAGTGTAGTATATTGAGTTTAGTATAATGAGTTTAGTATAATGAGTTTAGTATAATGAGTGTAGTATATTGAGTTTAGTATATTGAGTTTAGTATATTGAGTGTAGTATAATGAGTTTAGTATAATGAGTTTAGTATAATGAGTTTAGTATAATGAGTTTAGTATAATGAGTTTAGTATAATGAGTTTAGTATATTGAGTTTAGTATATTGAGTTTAGTATATTGAGTGTAGTATATTGAGTTTAGTATATTGAGTTTAGTATATTGAGTTTAGTATATTGAGTGTAGTATATTGAGTTTAGTATAATGAGTTTAGTATAATGAGTTTAGTATAATGAGTGTAGTATATTGAGTTTAGTATATTGAGTTTAGTATATTGAGTGTAGTATAATGAGTTTAGTATAATGAGTTTAGTATATTGAGTTTAGTATATTGAGTTTAGTATATTGAGTGTAGTATATTGAGTTTAGTATATTGAGCTTAGTATATTGAGTGTAGTATATTGAGTTTAGTATAATGAGTTTAGTATAATGAGTTTAGTATAATGAGTGTAGTATATTGAGTTTAGTATATTGAGTTTAGTATATTGAGTGTAGTATAATGAGTTTAGTATAATGAGTTTAGTATAATGAGTTTAGTATAATGAGTTTAGTATATTGAGTTTAGTATATTGAGTTTAGTATATTGAGTGTAGTATATTGAGTTTAGTATATTGAGTTTAGTATATTGAGTTTAGTATATTGAGTGTAGTATATTGAGTTTAGTATAATGAGTTTAGTATAATGAGTTTAGTATAATGAGTGTAGTATATTGAGTTTAGTATATTGAGTTTAGTATATTGAGTGTAGTATAATGAGTTTAGTATAATGAGTTTAGTATATTGAGTTTAGTATATTGAGTTTAGTATATTGAGTGTAGTATATTGAGTGTAGTATATTGAGCTTAGTATTTTGAGTGTAGTATATTGAGTTTAGTATATTGAGTTTAGTATATCGAGTTTAGTATATTGAGTTTAGTATATTGAGTTTAGTATATTGAGTTTAGTATATTGAGTTTAGTATATTGAGTTTAGTATATTGAGTTTAGTATATTGAGCTTAGTATATTGAGCTTAGTATATTGAGTGTAGTGTTTTGAGTTTAGTATATTGAGTTTAGTATATTGAGAGTAGTATATTGAGCTTAGTATATTGAGTGTAGTATTTTGAGTTTAGTATATTGAGTTTAGTATATTGAGTTTAGTATATTGAGTGTAGTATATTGAGTGTAGTATATTGAGCTTAGTATATTGAGTGTAGTATATTGAGTTTAGTATAATGAGCTTAGTATATTGAGTGTAGTATATTGAGTGTAGTATATTGAGTGTAGTATATTGAGTGTAGTATTTTGAGTGTAGTATTTTGAGTTTAGTATATTGAGTTTAGTATATTGAGTTTAGTATATTGAGTTTAGTATATTGAGTGTAGTATATTGAGTGTAGTATATTGAGTGTAGTATATTGAGCTTAGTATATTGAGCTTAGTATATTGAGCTTAGTATATTGAGCTTAGTATTTTGAGCTTAGTATTTTGAGTTTAGTATATTGAGTTTAGTATATTGAGTTTAGTATATTGAGTGTAGAATATTGGGCTTAGTATATTGGGCTTAGTATATTGAGTGTAGTATATTGGGCTTAGTATATTGAGTGTAGTGTATTGAGTGTAGTATATTGAGTTTAGTATATTGAGTGTAGTATATTGAGTGTAGTATATTGAGTGCAGTATATTGGGCTTAGTATATTGAGTTTAGTATATTGAGTGTAGTATATTGAGTGTAGTATATTGGGCTTAGTATATTGAGTGTAGTATGTTGAGTGTAGTATGTTGAGTGTAGTATATTGAGTGTAGTATATTGAGTGTAGTATATTGAGTGTAGTATATTGGGCTTAGTATATTGAGTGTAGTATATTGAGTGTAGTATATTGAGTGTAGTATATTAAGTGTAGTATATTGAGTGTAGTATATTGAGTGTAGTATATTGAGTGTAGTATATTGGGCTTAGTATATTGAGTGTAGTATATTGAGTGTAGTATATTGAGTTTAGTATATTGGGCTTAGTATATTGGGCTTAGTATATTGAGTGTAGTATATTGAGTGTAGTATATTGAGTGTAGTATATTGGGCTTAGTATATTGGGCTTAGTATATTGAGTGTAGTATATTGAGTGTAGTATATTGAGTGTAGTATATTGAGTGTAGTATATTGGGCTTAGTATATTGAGTGTAGTATATTGAGTGTAGGATATTGAGTGTAGTATATTAAGTGTAGTATATTGAGTGTAGTATATTGAGTGTAGTATATTGGGCTTAGTATATTGAGTGTAGTATATTGAGTGTAGTATATTGAGTTTAGTATATTGGGCTTAGTATATTGGGCTTAGTATATTGAGTGTAGTATATTGAGTGTAGTATATTGGCTTAGTATATTGGGCTTAGTATATTGAGTGTAGTATATTGAGTGTAGTATATTGAGTGTAGTATATTGAGTGTAGTATATTGGGCTTAGTATATTGAGTTTAGTATATTGAGTGTAGTATATTGAGTGCAGTATATTGGGCTTAGTATATTGAGTGTAGTATATTGGGCTTAGTATATTGAGTGTAGTATATTGGGCTTAGTATATTGAGTGTAGTATGTTGAGTGTAGTATATTGAGTGTAGTATATTGAGTGTAGTATATTGAGTGTAGTATATTGAGTTTAGTATATTGAGTGTAGTATATTGGGCTTAGTATATTGGGCTTAGTATATTGAGTGTAGTATATTGAGTGTAGTATATTGAGTGTAGTATATTGAGTGTAGTATATTGGGCTTAGTATATTGAGTGTAGTATATTGGGCTTAGTATATTGAGTGTAGTATATTGAGTGTAGTATATTAAGTGTAGTATATTGAGTGTAGTATATTGAGTGTAGTATATTGAGTGTAGTATATTGAGTGTAGTATATTGGGCTTAGTATATTGAGTGTAGTATATTGAGTGTAGTATATTGAGTTTAGTATATTGGGCTTAGTATATTGGGCTTAGTATATTGAGTGTAGTATATTGAGTGAAGTATATTGGGCTTAGTATATTGAGTGTAGTATATTGAGTGTAGTATATTAAGTGTAGTATATTGAGTGTAGTATATTGAGTGTAGTATATTGAGTGTAGTATATTGGGCTTAGTATATTGAGTGTAGTATATTGAGTGTAGTATATTGAGTTTAGTATATTGGGCTTAGTATATTGGGCTTAGTATATTGAGTGTAGTATATTGAGTGAAGTATATTGGGCTTAGTATATTGAGTGTAGTATATTGAGTGTAGTATATTGAGTGTAGTATATTGAGTGTAGTATATTGAGTGTAGTATATTGAGCTTAGTATATTGAGTGTAGTATATTGAGTGTAGTATATTGGGCTTAGTATATTGAGTGTAGTATATTGAGTGTAGTATATTGAGTGTAGTATATTGAGTGTAGTATATTGAGTGTAGTATATTGAGTGTAGTATATTGAGTGTAGTATATTGAGCTTAGTATATTGAGTGTAGTATATTGAGTGTAGTATATTGGGCTTAGTATATTGAGTGTAGTATATTGAGTGTAGTATATTGAGTGTAGTATATTGAGTGTAGTATATTGAGTGTAGTATATTGAGTGTAGTATATTGGTTGTTGGTTTGTGCTGGTGAAAGAAATTAGGTTTTCATGACTATTAAAAGATGTTTTCATGGTTTCTGTCCATATTAGAAAGTTTGTTTTCTTGAGAATTGGACAATTTGTAATTTGTTTCCATAGATTGGGATTGATCCATGAAGATATATCATCATCATCATCATCGTTTAACGTCCATCTTCCATGCTAGCATGGGTTTGGATGGGAATTGTCCCACTTGAGGTAAGAGTGGTTGTCTTGCTCGCATAGGACTGTCTGGCGGGTTTTTCTACGACTGGATGCCCTCCCTAACACCAACCACGTTTACAGTGTGGACTGGGAGGTTTTTACTGTGTTACCTACATGGCCACATTACAGAGTGGACTCTGTTTTTTTTGTCGTGACACCTACACGACCTCATTTGTTTCGGACTGGATGTTGTGGTACCAACATAACTTTACATAGGAAGGGGTGGTGTGGATGGGGTGGGGGTAGTGGGGCCGGGGTGTATTTTGTTAGAGGTGCCTACTGACTGTAGGTTTCGCTTTGTACTTAGGCAAGGCGAGTCTTCTGTATTACTGTGTAGCACCAAAGGTCTCGGTCCAGTGACATTATCTTGGAGAGGTGTAAGTGTGTGAGGTCAGAATTTATCAAGTCATCCCAGGTTTTTCTGGGTCTGCCTACTCCGTGGCTACCGTCTATTTTTAATCGCCCTGCACTTTTTTATACAGCTGTCGTCTTTCATGGGCATCACGTGACCATACCAACGTAGCCTTCTCTCGAGTAAACAACATCTGATCCCTCTTATTTCTAATTTTTCCTTTAGTTAGTTTATGCTTTGCTGTTCACATATATTACTATTACACATCCAGCGGAGCATGCAAGCTTCGTTCCTCTCCAGTCTGTGTATATCCTCTGCACACAATGCCCAAGTCTCACTGCCATGTAACATTACTGTTCGTATGCAGGCATCATACAGCCTGCTTTTCATTTTTAGAGAGGAACCTTTAGCGGCCAATAGTGGTATAAGCTCTCTGAACTTTTTCCATCCCGTTCTGACTCTGGCTACTGTATTTTCAGAGCACCCTCCACCACTGCTGATTTTGTCACCCAGGTAACGGAAGGTGTCCACTATTTCTATAGAACCATGTGTGCAATGGAATGAGCTAGTATTCTGTGGGCATTTGCTGTTACTTATTGCACCTGAGCACTGGCCACATATAAAATCTATATTCTTAGTTAGCTTACCTGTGATCCCACTACATCTTTTATGCACCCATACTTTGGATTTGGGACATAAAATGGAGTTTCTGCCTACTCTTTTCCTACACACTGAGCATGGCCATTTCCCAGATGGAACCAGTGCCCTATTTTCCTTCCTACATTTTAGATCTTTAGTCTTAGACAAGTTAAATTTAAGGCCTTTTGATTCTAGGCCATGTTTCCATGTTTGGAATTTCTTCTCTAGTTCAGCCATTGATTCAGCTATGAGTGTTAGATCATCTGCGTATAGAAGTTCCCATGGGCAGCCGGTCTTGAACTCCTCTGTTATAGTCTGGAGGGCAATAATAAATAGGAGGGGGCTAAGAACGGAGCCCTGATGAACACCAACTTTTACGCTAAACTCTTCACTATATTCGTTGTTAATTCTAACCTTGCTGACTGTTTCTTTATACATGGCTTGTATAGCTCTCACAAGCCATTCATCAACACCTAGTTTTCTGAGAGCCCACCAGATAATGGGGCGTAGGACTCTGTCAAAGGCTTTCTCCAAGTCAACAAAAGCTAAGTATAGAGGTTCACTTTTATCTAGGTACTACTCCTGTAGTTGTCATACAATGAAAAGAGTGTCTGTGGTACTTTTACCTGGCAGGAGTAATGGAGTCCATAGGAGACTTTTGTGTGTGTGTGTGTATGTGCACACGAGTGTGTGTGTGTATGTGCACACGAATGTGTGTATATATGTGTGTGTATATAATATATGGAGGAAAAGGAAGTAGCAAATGTGGTTTCTTTTTCAGTGAGAGTTCTATTTTAGCATATAATAATGTATTCTATGCAAGTCAATAACCAGTTCACACTCCAATCTCCTTTAGCAAGCAAATTCCCTTCCAGATTATTTCAACTTAATAGACATTTATGAAGCCCCCTTAACTACCATTTAATCTCCCATGAAATCCTATTGAAAGCCACTTTATTTTCCAACTTTTAACTACTTCCATTTTATTTCTTTAAATTTTCATTTCAACTTGCAAGGAAGTCCAACATTTCTGTTTAATTGAACGTTTGTTGGTTTAAGATACTTGCTTTAGTATATGTGTGTTTACACAAGTCTGTGTGTACTATTTAAATGTTTTCTTTTTAGTCAATCAAACATAAAATGTCCATCCACCAGTTTTAATGATGAGTAATCTTGTTTCATGGGAATAGCTTGTTGTCTGATCATGGGAATAGCGTGTCTGATCATGGGACTAGCTTGTTGTCTGATCATGGGAATAGCCTGTTGTCTGATCATGGAAATAGCTTGTTGTCTGATCATGGAAATAGCTTGTTGTCTGATCATGGAAATAGCTTGTTGTCTGATCATGGGAATAGCTTATCTGATCATGGGAATAGCTTGTTGTCTGATCATGGGAATAGCTTGTTGTCTGATCATGGAAATAGCTTGTTGTCTGATCATGGGAATAGCTTATCTGATCATGGGAATAGCTTGTTGTCTGATCATGGAAATAGCTTGTTGTCTGATCATGGAAATAGCTTGTTGTCTGATCATGGAAATAGCTTGTTGTCTGATCATGGGAATAGCTTATCTGATCATGGGAATAGCTTGTTGTCTGATCATGGGAATAGCTTGTCTGATCATGGGAATATCTTGTCTGATCATGGGAATAGCCTGTTGTCTGATCATGGGAATAGCCTGTTCATGAAATTATCATGTAAGTGGCTGAGCATTCCACAGACATGTGTACCCTTAAAGTAATTTACAAGTAGATTGAGTGTTACATATTTTGTGATAAGACTGACCTATTGAATTACTGGTATAGTTCATTTGATGGGCTTCCACACAGTTTCTGTCTACCCATTTTTCACTCCCAGGGCTTGGGTCAACTTGAAACTATAGAAATAGTGAAATTATCAGATGGGATACTTTGTGCTATTTCTTCTGATTCTGTTCTGAGTTCAAATGCTGCCATGTCCTACTTGGGGGAAGGTATTAAACTAGACAACAGTCTACCACCATACATCTTTAGTGGACCACATGTCTAGTTTAATACCTCCACCTCATCTTTAGTGGACCACATGTCTAGTTTAATACCTCCATCTCATCTTTAGTGGACCACAAGTCTAGTTTAATACCTCCACCTCATCTTTAGTGGACCACATGTCTAGTTTAATACCTCCACCTCATCTTTAGTGGACCACATGTCTAGTTTAATACCTCCACCTCATGTGGACCACACATCTGGTTTAATACCCCCATCTCATACATCTTTAGTGGAGTCTACTCAACTGTTAGTTTTTAGACTACATGTCTAGTTTGAAGATACTTTCCCATTCACTTCCAGCTGTCTTAGAGGCACTGAAAAGGTTTGTGACACTTTAATAAATTCTGATTAAGCAAAAAAAAAAAAAATATTACTAATGTTCAGTTGGGTCTTTTTTTGTCAGTGAACGAAGAAAATACATGAACAAGTAGAAAGTTCCATAGAAATGCTATGTACGAGATAGGTTTGTTGGTATGTTTATATAAAACATTTGTGTATATACATTTGTCACTATGTATATTTGTGTGTATATGGGTGTTTGTGAGTGTGTTTGGGTATATAGAGAAGGAGTTAGTCTATAACTACCTTTTTTCATTGTCTAATTTAAAAAAAAAATCATAATGTTTATGTACAACTGTCAACCTTTTGCTTTTAAATAATTTGTCTTCTCAGTCATACACAATTAAATTATGCACATTTTTTGAATTGAGAAACCATTATCGTAAACTATAATTTTGTAATGTAATATCTTTGATAATCAAATCAAATACCTATTTATTTAACATTTTTATATTAGTCACAGCCTTCTTTAGATTAACTTATAAGCTAGCAACAACATTCAGAATTCTGTTCATTTCTTTGTCATCATAAAAATTATGCATTGTCTTCCCTCTCTACACTTAAAATCTGAATAATTCTATTTTAGTCACATTAAAAACAAATATTCTATGTTAACTACATTTTCATGAGTTGCAGATTGCTGGGTCATTTTGATGGTATACTAGTAGCAAAAAGTAGGGTTGGTGGTTTGAATCATATCACATAGGTAGTCTCTATATGGTCATTTCATCCTTCTAAAAATAGCAGACAAATATACCTCAAATAACACTACCATTCTATAAAACGAAAGAACACAGTAGAATATTGAATTCCTCAATACGTCTAGAGGACGTCTTTTACTGTAGCTTTAGGGCAATTAATACTTTGTTTTGTGAGTGGAATTTGATAGAAAGAAACTGTGTGGGAGCACATTTCGAGTATGTATGTTGTTTGCACTGAGTATCCACTATTGAGTTCTTGCTAATTCCGTTTCCATATTCTGTATATGCTCATAGTTAAATCAGCGTTTCTACTAAAACATTGGGGGTGAAAAATAACATAACTTACCTACTGAATTTTTCTCTTGGCGGAGAGAGAGGGGGAGGGAGAGAGAGGGAGGGAGAGAGAGAGAGAGGGAGGGGTGGAGAGAGAGAGAGAGAGAGAGAGAGAGAGAGAGAGAGAGAGAGAGAGAGAGAGAGAGACTAATGATCAAATATGGAGAATAGGTTAGTTATGTCAATATTCACTATATGAAAATTGATATTATAAACAAATATATGTTGATGATGTCTCAACAAAAACTAAAATGACTTCCATGTGTGTGAAACATAAATATAGTTTTCTATTGGATTGCTTTAAACCTTACCCATTAGATGCTATGTAGAGAGTGGTGATTTAAAAACATCAGTTAATCAGTTTATTTTGGACATAACACATTGCTATGATATCTCTGATTCTGGGACTTTGTGAGAATCTACTGGCAAGCATTGTTATAATTTTAGCTAAATGTTTTCTTCAAAAATAGCTGCAAGCAAAGTTGCAAACATTATATATATATTATAAAGCAACAAGCCAAAATATTATAAACAGAAAGTGGTTGTAATTTATCTACCACTACAACTTATAGAGTGTATCAACTTTCTGGCTGACATTTTAATGACTTTAGCAGCTTTGACTCTTATGAGTGCTGCTGAAAATAGTAAATTGCAACTACAGTTGTTAAACGTGTATAAACAGCTTCGATTAGAATCTATTCAACAAAACAGCTCATCAAAAATACTATTTCAGAAACTAATTACTACAATTTGGCTTTTTAAATTATTTTGTTTGAATGATTAATTTGATTTTTATCCTGTAATTTCTGCATGGTACCTACCTGTGCACTTTGTTTTATTAACAAGTTGGTAACCAGAATTACAAGAACATTTATAACCTCCTCTCAAATTGATGCAATTCTGCTGGCAGCCACCATTTTTTACAGAACATTCATTGGAGTCTGAAATAGACACATTAATGATTTAGAAACAGAATCACATCAGTTGTTTAATATTTTTGTTTTACTAATTATATATTTGTTAATTGTATGTTTTATAATAAAACTTCCACAAGTTCTGGGAAAAAAGAAATCAATTGAATAGATTCCAGTGCATTTATTTTATTAACCCTAGCTGAAAGCTAGGGTTAACCTAGGTGAGATTTGAACACAGAATATAGAAAGCTAGAACATTATGAATTGTCATTTCTGTCATTCAACCACCTTAATGATAATTGTTTCTACTTTTGGCACAAGGCCAGCAATTATCTCAGTGCATTACTGGTACTTTATTTTATTGACCCCGTAAGGATGAAAGGCAAAGTTAACCTCGGCAGGATTTGAACTCAGAATGGCAAGGGCCATAACTCTGCATCAAATCATGGTGTCAGACCCTCTACCGATACTGCCAATCCACCGCCCCTTTATGATAATGTTGGTTTCTAAGATAAGTCTCTCTCTAAAGTCTGTCTCAAGCCAGGAGGCTCATCAGACCAGTACTTATCTTCAGTTTCATATCATATTCATTTATAGCGGAAATATTTTGACAGGAGTAATTTAGGAAAATATCACACAACCTCCTTCTCCTCATCCGGCTACCCAGGTTTTTCCTATTTTCTTAAAAACTTTCAATCAATGGAGGATCTACTACTTACCAGTGCAGTGTGTGGTATTAACTTTTATGTATCCAGATTTACATGTACACACAAAACTGCCATTAGTATTTTTACAACTATGATGGCAGCCACCATTGGAAAAGAGACATTCGTTCACATCTAGAAAAAAAAAGGAAAAAAATCAAATGAAAATTACAATAAAGAAATTTATAATATAAGCCAAATCTAGATCTAAACTTAATCATATGCAGCAGCCATGTTTGGAGTTCTTATGGTGACCACATTCTCAGACCAAACATTGCCTTTCAAATCCTTAAAGTCAATAAAACTAATACCAGTAATATAACGGTTTCTTATATAGGCACAAGGCCAGCAATTTTGGAGAAGGGAAAAGTCGATTAAATCGACCCCAGTGCAAGACTGGTACTTTATTTTATCGACCCTGCAAGGAAGAAAGGCAAAGTTGACCTCGGCGGCATTTGAACTCAGATCATAAAGGGATGTAACTCGATGGTGCAAAACATGGCGTCCAACCCTTTGATTATATTTCTCTGGTGGTAGTATTGCTGCTGTTGTCTGTTCCATCTGTAGTAGCAGTGTTGGTGTTGGTGGCAGTGTTGGTGTTGGTGGCAGTGTTGGTGTTGGTGGCAGTGTTGGTGTTGGTGGCAGTGTTGGTGTTGGTGGCAGTGTTGGTGTTGGTGGCAGTGTTGGTGTTGGTGGCAGTGTTGGTAGCAGTGTTGGTGTTGGTAGCAGTATTGGTGTTGGTAGCAGTGTTGGTGTTGGTGGCAGTGTTGGTGTTGGTGGCAGTGTTGGTGTTGGTGGCAGTGTTGGTGTTGGTGGCAGTGTTGGTGTTGGTGGCAGTGTTGGTAGCAGTGTTGGTGTTGGTAGCAGTATTGGTGTTGGTAGCAGTGTTGGTGTTGGTGGCAGTGTTGGTGTTGGTGGCAGTGTTGGTGTTGGTGGCAGTGTTGGTGTTGGTGGCAGTGTTGGTGTTGGTGGCAGTGTTGGTAGCAGTGTTGGTGTTGGTGGCAGTGTTGGTGTTGGTGGCAGTGTTGGTGTTGGTGGCAGTGTTGGTAGCAGTGTTGGTGTTGGTGGCAGTGTTGGTGTTGGTGGCAGTGTTGGTGTTGGTGGCAGTGTTGGTGTTGGTGGCAGTGTTGGTGTTGGTGGCAGTGTTGGTGTTGGTGGCAGTGTTGGTAGCAGTGTTGGTGTTGGTAGCAGTATTGGTGTTGGTAGCAGTGTTGGTGTTGGTGGCAGTGTTGGTGTTGGTGGCAGTGTTGGTAGCAGTGTTGGTGTTGGTGGCAGTGTTGGTGTTGGTGGCAGTGTTGGTGTTGGTGGCAGTGTTGGTGTTGGTGGCAGTGTTGGTGTTGGTGGCAGTGTTGGTGTTGGTGGCAGTGTTGGTAGCAGTGTTGGTGTTGGTAGCAGTATTGGTGTTGGTAGCAGTGTTGGTGTTGGTGGCAGTGTTGGTGTTGGTGGCAGTGTTGGTGTTGGTGGCAGTGTTGGTGTTGGTGGCAGTGTTGGTGTTGGTGGCAGTGTTGGTGTTGGTGGCAGTGTTGGTGTTGGTGGCAGTGTTGGTGTTGGTGGCAGTGTTGGTAGCAGTGTTGGTGTTGGTGGCAGTGTTGGTAGCAGTGTTGGTGTTGGTAGCAGTGTTGGTGTTGGTAGCAGTGTTGGTGTTGGTAGCAGTGTTGGTGTTGGTGGCAGTGTTGGTGTTGGTGGCAGTGTTGGTAGCAGTGTTGGTGTTGGTAGCAGTGTTGGTGTTGGTGGCAGTGTTGGTGTTGGTGGCAGTGTTGGTGTTGGTGGCAGTGTTGGTGTTGGTGGCAGTGTTGGTGTTGGTGGCAGTGTTGGTGTTGGTGGCAGTGTTGGTGTTGGTGGCAGTGTTGGTGTTGGTGGCAGTGTTGGTGTTGGTGGCAGTGTTGGTAGCAGTGTTGGTGTTGGTGGCAGTGTTGGTAGCAGTGTTGGTGTTGGTAGCAGTGTTGGTGTTGGTAGCAGTGTTGGTGTTGGTGGCAGTGTTGGTGTTGGTGGCAGTGTTGGTGTTGGTGGCAGTGTTGGTGTTGGTGGCAGTGTTTGTAGCAGTGTTGGTGTTGGTGGCAGTGTTGGTGTTGGTGGCAGTGTTGGTAGCAGTGTTGGTGTTGGTAGCAGTGTTAGTGGCAGTGTTAGTGTTGGTGTTGGTGTTGGTAGCAGTGTTAGTGGCAGTGTTAGTGTTGGTAGCAGTGTTGGTGTTGGTAGCAGTGTTGGTGTTGGTAGCAGTGTAGGTTGCAGTGTTGGTGTTGGTAGCAGTGATAGTGACAGTGTTGGTGTCAGTGGGGGTGGGGGTGACACTGTCACCCTCATTTCCACTGAAGTGAGGGTGACAGTGGGGTGGTAGTGGTGGAAGTGGAAGTGGTAGTGGTGGTAGTGGTGGAAGTAGTAGTGGTGGTGGTGGTAGTGGTGGTGGTGGTAGTAGTGGTGGTGGTAGTGGTAATAGTGATGGTAGTGATGGTAGTAGTGGTGGTGGTGGTGGTGGTAATGGTGGTGGAGGTGGTGGTAGCGGTGGTGGTGGTGGTGGTAGTGGAAGTGGTGGTAGTGGAAGTGGTGGTAGTTGAAATGGTGTTGGTAGTAGTAGTGGTAGTGGTGGTAGTGGTGGCAGTGGTAGTGGAGGTGGTGGTGGTAGTGGTCGTGGTGGTAGTGGAAGTGGTGGTGGTAGTAGTGGTGGCAGTGGTAGTGGTAGTAGTGGTGGTGGCGGTGGTAGTGGTGGCGGTGGTAGTGGTGGCGGTGGTAGTGGTGGTGGTAGTAGTGGTAGTGGTGGTGGTAGTAGTGGTGGTGGTAGTGGTGGTGGTAGTAGTGGTGGTGGTAGTTGGGGTAGTGGTGGTGGTAGTGGTGGTGGTAGTGGTGGTGGTAGTGGTGGTGGTGGTGATAGTGGTTGTGACATGGATATCGGTAGCAATGATGCTGTTATTGATGTTGATGATGTCCCTGAGGTTTGTTGGCTTCAGCAACAGCAATGTAGTCTATAAATAGATTTTTGTCCCTTTTTGCCTTTCAAGTCTTTAAGGCTGCTAGGAAACCTTGTCAAGTTTTCTGACAAGAAGGGCTGATGCTATCTCTAGTATAGTTGATTTGTGTTTTCCCTTTGTCATTTTTGTTTTAAACATGCAGCTTATGAGAAATTATTTTTGGAAAATGAGAAAAAGTCCTCTGCCTGATCCACAGTAATAATATTATTAATGGCCTCAAGCGAAAAATGATGGAATATTTCCATAACAGCAAAACTATAAGAGAGAAGTGAGGCTATAAAATAAGAACATTTGGAAAGATAAAGATTTTCTTCATTTCAAAAAACATGGAAAATAGATAGATATCCAAGGAGGATAAGCAGATTGTACCTGCAGCTGAAGAACAATCAGAAAACAAAGTGCTAGATGTGGATAAATGATAACAATACTGTTCAGGTATTTAGAGTAACAAACCGGAATACTAAAAGATGCAGAGTGACACAACAGTTGCAGATAGAATGTCAAAACACAAAGCAATACATATTTGACAAGCAAATAATTGTTTCTACTTTTGGCACAAAGCCAGGAATTATCCCAGTGTATTACTGGTATTTTATTTTATCGACCCTGTAAGGATGAAAGGCAAAGTTAACCTAGGTGGGATTTGAACTCAGATCATAAAGGGCCGTAACTCTTTGCTGCAAAGCATGGTGTCAGACCCTCTACCGATACTGACAAGCAAATAATAAAGAGAACTGAGCTACTGAAAATGAAGTTCTGTCATTGTTGGGGGCTCACCTTACCAACGTATCAAGTGATGCTTCCACTCTATGCCCTCAACTAACCACTATACTCAGTTCTTCCTGAGCAGAATGTTGGTCTTTTGGAACCCACTTTATGCCCATGTCTCCTTCCCTACAGATGTTGATTTGCAACAGTTTAAGATGAACATCAACAATGTTAGCCTCAGTCTTAAACCTTTCATCACTACATTTCTAATGAAATAAACTCTGTTTTAATTAATTAAGAATTTTAAGAGATTTACTAACATTATTAATTATTTCATTACTAAGATAGTAACTTAATGTAAGGTTCTTATATAAAATTGTGGTGAAAGATCTTAATTTAAATTGGAAACTTTAAAATGAGTGGTTTTATTTCATAGAACCAGAGCTGGTTTTGGCCGGATTGGTAACTAAAGGGTTAAAGGGTATGTGAAGGCCATGATTTCTGCCCATTCCCCCAGACCTAACAAGTAAAACAATACATGAGAAAGGGACTGGATGCACCTTTAAGTAATTATGTAGAATCTGTTACTACATATATTTAAAAAAGAATTCTGTTACCTCTGTATTACAATATTTGATTATATTAGGAAAAGTGAAAAACAACCTTACATCTACCGGAAGATGATAGAAGCAGACAAGGGTTACAAACAAAAGAAAAATAAGATGAAAAACTTGAAATAATCGATTTTAAATTTTAAACAGCGCTAGAGGGAAACTTTTATCTACTAATTGCATGGATAATGTCAGTTAATCAATTTTTTTCAACTGTAAGTGTATTAAATATGAGATACCCTGCTGTAAGTGTATTAAATATGTGATTCTATGCTGTAATTGTATTTAATATGAGATACACTGTTGTAAGTGTATTTAGTATGTGATACACTGCTGTAAGTGTATTAAATATGTGATACTCTGCTGTAAGTGTATTAAATATGTGATACACTGCGGTAAGTGTATTTGCTATGTGATACACTGCTGCAAGTGTATTAAATGAGATACACTGCTGAAAGTGTATTCAATATGTGATACTCTGCTGTAAGTGTATTTAATATGTGATACACTGCTGTAAGTGTATTAAATGAGATACACTGCTGCTGTAAGAGTATCTAATATGTGATGCCCTGCTGTAAGTGTATTTAATATGTGATACTCTGCTGTAAGTGCATTTAATATGTGATACCCTGCTGTAAGTGTATTTAGTATGTGATACCCTGATGTAAGTGTATTTAGTATGTGATACCCTGCTGTAAGTGTATTTAGTATGTGATACTCTGCTGTGAGTGTATTTAGTATGTGATACTCTGCTGTGAGTGTATTTAGTATGTGATACTCTGCTGTGAGTGTATTTAGTATGTGATACCCTTCTGTGAGTGTATTTAGTATGTGATACTCTGCTGTGAGTGTATTTAGTATGTGATACTCTGCTGTAAGTGTATTTAGTATGTGATACTCTGCTGTGAGTGTATTTAGTATGTGATACTCTGCTGTGAGTGTATTTAGTATGTGATACTCTGCTGTGAGTGTATTTAGTATGTGATACTCTGCTGTGAGTGTATTTAGTATGTGATACTCTGCTGTGAGTGTATTTAGTATGTGATACTCTGCTGTGAGTGTATTTAGTATTTAGAATACTCTCCTGAAGTATATTCTGTTAGTTATCATCATTATCATCATTTAACGTCCATTTTCCATGCTAGCATGGGTTAAACGAGTTGTCCTGCTGTGAGACAAGCCAATTCGGATGACCGTGTCTTGCTTCTACAGAACTGGCTGGGTTTATACAGCTGGATGCCCTTCCTAATGCCAACCACTTTACAATAGACTGGGTGCTTTTTGTTGTAACACCTACACGACCATTTTGGTCTAATAAGACCAAAATATATCCATTGTTTTCACCACAAGTTGGTTTTAATGACTTAATCTACTCTCATCTGAATCATCTTTATTTTCCACAAACTTCAATTAGCTAAATACTTTCGATTTATCTCCCTTGTTGTTTTGAAATTCTAAATACTCATAGAGGGAGTGTTTACTAATTTCAAGGATTATTTCAATTAATTGTAGTTTTTCCATTCAGTGGTTGGTGTTAGGAAGGGCATCCAGCCATAGAAAACCTACCAGATAGTCCTATATGAGCGAGACACAGTCACCCGACCAACCTTGCCTCAAGTGGGACAACTCCCGTCTAACCCATGCCAGCGTGGAAGATGGACATTAAACGAAGATGATGATGATGTGAGATTATTCTGTCCGTGGAAATATTAAAGATTGCATTAGGAAACAGCAGATACAGCAGGAGATAAGCAATGTATTTGGCTGAAAGATGGAGGATGAAAGAGGAAAAGGGAAATCTTGAATAAGGTTGTGCACGGTAAAGCAATTAGAACAAACTTTGTTGAAACAAATATAGTCAGAACTCAGCAAAAATATAAAATATTGGATGTGCAGCAAAGTAGACAAAACTGTCAGCCATATTGTGTGTGTATCAAGATGGTATAAAAAGAATATAAAAGAATACATGAGAGGTTAAAAAGAAAGACAATAAGATAAACTGGGAGGTTAGCAGGAAATTAAAAATTGAAGTAAATGAAAAACAAACAAACATCATGACCAGTAAAAGGTTATTTTCAGTAAATGTTTTAAAAATTGTGCAGAACCTTTCTGTGTAAGCTGGTCATGTAATATAAGACTTAATATAAGTATAGAACAAACATGTCAAATTATAACTGTTGCTATTCTATATGGTAGTGGAGTTGAAGTAAAAGAGAAGGAAAAATTTGAAAGATATCAGGAATTGTTTAAAGAACTTATAAGAACAGGTAAGTGAAAGAAATATTCTTGCTGTCATAGAATCACTGAAAACAACACTAAAACATCTGTTCATGAGATTGAAAAAAAAAAATTGGAATTGAGATACAGATAGTGAAGATATGGAAAACTACTATCATCTACTGTGCAAGAGTTGAAGAAACTTGTTGATATTAAATCTCATTTGACAGGATCAATGTGGAACTATGTTAAATACACAAATAAAAATGCTAATAACAAAGCTTACCAACACACTGTTTCCCATTCTCCATCAGCCTGTAGCCAGTTTTACATTGACATTTATAACTTCCAATAGAGTTCTCACAAAGATGTTGACAGCCACCATTTTCTGCTGAACATTCATCAATATCTGGAAGGAGGAAAGAGACAAACGTTATTAAGACAGTTTTTATGACCTTTTGAAGAAAATGTATGTAATGAAAGTTGTGAGAAGATTTTGTTGGCAGCTAAGAAGAAATACGAAAACTTTGATTGCAGTAGAGTAAATAAATCCGTTCATCCCAGAATAGATGAATGATAATGTCAGAATGTTGAGGCATGAGATAATGAGGGATCTCTCTTTTTGGTTGGTTGGCCTACTAGGAATAGCAGCCAAATCTCTTTCAAGTTACTCCCTAACATCTTAAACAACAACAACAACAAGGAAAAACAAGTGAAAAATTCATAAAAAATCTAATACTTGTGTAAACTAAAATTTATTTCCAATATATATATATATATATATATATATATATATATATATATATATATATATATATATATATACATAGATATATATATATATATATAGTCCAATATATATATATATATATATATATATATATATTGATATATATATATATAGTCCTATATATATATATATATATATATATATATATATATATAGTCCTATATATATATATATATATAAACAATGAGTTATATGCTTTGTTGATAAGTATTCAATTCATAACAGATAAATTTTATCTGGAGTATTATAATATTAACAATAATATTGTTAATATCAATATATATATATATATATCTATCAAGTGGCCAGGAGGGAAGCTAGGAGACAAGTGTACTTAGCAAGAAGGGAAGCTGAGGAAAGAAAGTTCAAGCATGTTCTACAACGCGATGACCAAAAACGTGAGGTGTTCAGGATTGCTAGGCAATGCGTCAAGGAAAACCGTGATATTGTCGGGGAGAAGTGTGTACTAAACGACGATGGCACACTTGCCATCACCGACGCTGATAAGAAGGTAGCTTGGAAGTGTCACTATGAAAGGCTACTAAATGAGGAGAATAAATGGGAGAAAGACAGTCTCCCCCATATCGACCCAATAGAGGGACCAGCAGTGTTAGTCGAGGGGAGTATAATAAGTAAGGCAATCAAGGATATGAAGACGGGTAAGGCGGCTGGGCCTTCGGAAATAGTTGCTGAGATGCTGAAGGCATCTGGCACGGTGGGACACACCATGGTCACCCGCATAGTTAACCAAGTCGTACAGAATGGGGTTGTTCCGAAGGACTGGCATAGCAGCATCATCGTTAACTGTTATAAGGGTAAAGGAGACGCCCTAGATAGGAGTAACTATAGAGGCATTAAATTAATCGACCAGGTCATGAAGGTCACGGAAAAAGTAATAGCGCAACTAATCAGAGAGAGAATTGACCTAGATGAAATGCAGTTCGGGTTTGTGTCAGGCAAAAGTACCACAGACGCTCTTTTCATAGTACGACAACTACAGGAGAAGTACCTAGCTAAAGGTAAACCCCTCTACTTAGCTTTTGTCGACTTGGAGAAAGCCTTCGACAGAGTCCCCCGCTCCATTATCTGGTGGGCTCTTAGAAAACTAGGCGTTGACGAATGGCTTGTGAGGGCTATACAAGCCATGTATAAAGAAACAGTCAGCAAGGTTAGAATTAACAACGAATATAGTGAAGAGTTTAGCGTAAAAGTTGGCGTCCATCAGGGCTCTGTTCTTAGCCCCCTACTATTTATTATTGCCCTTCAGGCTATAACAGAGGAGTTCAAGACAGGCTGCCCATGGGAACTCCTATACGCAGACGACCTGACACTCATAGCGGAATCAATGGCCGAGCTAGAGAAGAAATTCCAAACATGGAAGCACGGCCTAGAGTCAAAAGGACTTAAAATTAACCTGGCTAAGACCAAAGTACTAGTTTGTAGGAAAGAAAACAAGGCGGCGGTCCCTTCTGGGAAATGGTCGTGCTCGGTGTGTAGGAAAGGCGTAGGTAGAAACTCCATTTTATGTCCTAAATGCAAAGTATGGGTGCATAAAAGATGTAGTGGGATCACAGGTAAGCTAACTAAGAACATAGATTTTACATGTGGCCGGTGCTCTGGTGCAATAAGTAGCAGCAAGTGCCCACAAAATACTAGCTCTTTCAATTGCGCAGAGGGTTCCATAGAAATAGTGGACAGCTTCCGTTACCTGGGCGATAAAATCAGCAGTGGGGGAGGGTGCTCTGAAAGTACTGTAGCTAGAGTCAGAACTGGTTGGAAAAAGTTCAGAGAGCTTATACCACTATTAGCTGCTAAAGGGTTCTCACTAAAAATGAAAGGCAGGTTGTACGATGCCTGCATACGAACAGCAATGCTGCATGGCAGTGAGACCTGGGCATTGTGTGCAGAGGATATACGCAGACTAGAGAGGAACGAAGCTTGCATGCTCCGCTGGATGTGTAACAGTAATATACGTGAACGGCAAAGCATAAACGAACTAAGGAAAAAATTAGAGATAAGAGGGATCAGATGTTGTTTACTCGAGAGAAGGCTACGTTGGTATGGACACGTGATGCGCATGAAAGTCGATAGCTGTATAACAAAGTGCAGGGCAATAAAGATAGACGGTAGTCACGGAATAGGCAGACCTAGAAAAACCTGGGACGAGCTGATAAACTCCGACATCACACACTTACACCTCTCCAAGACAATGTCACTGGACCGAGACCTTTGGCGGTACTCAGTAACAGAGAAGACCCGCCTTACCTAAATATATAGTAAAACCTACTCCAGCCAGTAGGCATCTCTACCAAAATACCCCCCCCCCCCCCCATCCACACCACCCCGTTCTATGTAAAGTTATGTTGGTGCCGCGCCATCGAGGCCGAAACAAATGAGATCGTGTAGGTGTCACGACAAAAAAACACACAGTCCACGCTGTAATGTGGCCGTGTAGGCAACACGGTAAAAACCTCCCAGACCCACACTGTAAATGTGGTTGGTGTTAGGAAGGGCATCCAACTGTAGAAAACCTGCCAGACAGTCCTATGCGAGCAAGACAATCACTCTTGCCTCAAGTGGGACTACCCCCGTCCAAACCCATGCAAGCGTGGAACATGGACGTTAAACGTTGATGATGATGATGATGATGATGATATATCCATTTATAAATGTAGCTTACTATATATATAGAAAAATGAAAAAGACATTTAATAATGTGGGATGATGGGAAAAATATGCTTTATTCAATATTCCAGTTTTAACAAAACAAAATATTGATGAAGTTGAAATATGGAATAAATTGATATTACATTTATGTCTGTATTGTGGCTCTCATTAATTACCTATGGGTGAGTAGATAAGAGATTTGCTTCTCAATCCTGAGATTTCAGGTTTGATACCATTACATAGAAATTAGAAAATGTCAGTTATAATATTCTCAGGTTGACCCAAACCTTGTGATCAGTGCCAGATTATGGTTAAGTCCATGTTGGAGCACAACCTGTAAATATTGAATAATCTTGTTTGGATATTTTTTTCTTCACCTTTGTTGTTTTGTCTCTTCTGTGGGATATATTATAGAATTTGAGACTTGAAATATGTGGCTTCTGAAACTTAAGTCAGTAAACCTTTGTTGGAAGACATACTAAACATTTATATTGGTAAAGTGAATAAGTAATATACATTAAGAAAAAGATGAAATTTTTATAGCAGAATATACTGTGGCAAGCTGCTTTCCTTTGGCGCATTGATATGCTGTCCATGCGTGATTTGGCTAAGGTAGGCCAATTGTTAGCCGCGCACGGATATGTATTTTCAGCTTCCACCCAAATCGAGAAATTCCCGCTTCTTTTAATAAATTCATTCTCTTTGTGCTTTGACCGTGGTAAGGTAAACAACCATTTTGCTTTTGCTCCGCAACCATTAACCAATATGTAACTCAGCAGTGTAACCATGGGCCTGGCTAACACCTCAGCCAGTGGACCGTACCTTCTGAAACCTTAATTTGTTTGTTTCATTTGTTTTGGCATGTCAGCTCAATCCAGCTCTTCTCACCTTAACCTTTGTTAATAAATTATGTAAAAACCTGTTACAACAAACTACATATTGTCATTGATATTATTACTACATGGCTTAACATTATTTAACAGCTAAACTGGTTACTATTACTTGCTGCTATACTGGTGACAAATTAATATCATGCAAATACTTCTAAAATACCAAAATATTAATGGTATTTACTTTTATTGATTCAGGAATGATGAAAAGCAAGGGTGATCTGGTGAGATTTGAACTCAAGACAAAGTAGCCGTAAAATAGTAATAAAACATCTTGTAAGAACTCTCCACTCTCAGTTGAGAAAGGTAATATAGAAACTGTTTCACTTGTTTGTCACTTCACAGTTCCAGGCAGGAAAAGATATGGTTATAATGACACTCAGTTTGAAAATCTTTGATCATTCTTAACTGGTAGATCATAGGCTTCTTCACAGAACTCAAAATCCGCAGAGTAATATCCTGAGTTTGATATTCCAATTCTAGTGTTGTATTCTGCACTACCAAAATGTTTGTTATATCATTGACTTATGAAGAATCAAAGAGTAATTTAATTAGAATCATAAGATCACAAACTCTTTGGACTATCCCATAGGGAGTGATTAACCGTTTTCTTCTTTCTAACACTGTAATTTGCATATCCAGTCTTTGCAGCTTACAGCTTTGTCTCTACCACTTTATCGATTGTTCCAAGTAATTTTATTTACTAAGACCAAATTATAAATAGGCTTCTATAAACTAGAACTAATTCTATTAATTTTTCCTAATTTTCTCCAGGTATCATGACAACCCCCCCCCCCAAAAAAAAACAATCTAGCCCACACTGCAAAGTGAGTGTGTAAGTGTCATGACAAAAAGCACCCAGCCCACACTTTAAAATGGGTGTGTAGGTGTCATGACAAAAAGCACTGTAAAGTGGACATGTAGGTATCATGGCAAAAAGCATACACTGTAGATGTGGTGGGTGTTAGGAAGAGCATCCAACCGTAGAAACCAAGCTAGAAACAGTTCTGTATGAGTAAAACATAATCACCTGACCTGACTTGCCACAAATGGAACAACCCGTCAAACCCATGCTAGCATGAAAAATAGACGTTAAATGATGATGATGATGATGATGATATTGAAAACTGTAAAATATCAACAACAGCAGTTATCAGTTTATTAATGTCCCTTTTAACTTTTACAGCAATGAGTAGCAAAATGTGGGTAAATGAAGGAGTGACTTCCAAACTTAAGGTATTCCTTCATGACAGTCGATCAGGTAAAGAGGCTGTGATTAATTCTGTGATCAAATTATCTTTTATGAAGCTTAATATAGAACTTGATGAAACAGTTACAAGAAAACAGTTTAATATGATTTTATGTAACCTTTGTTGGAAGACATACTAAACAGCTACATTGGTAAAGTGAATAAGTAATATACATTAGGAAAATGATGAAGTTTTTATAGAAGAATATGCCAAGATATTAATGGTATTTACTTTTATTGATTCAGGAATGATGAAAAGCAAGGGAGATCATGATATAAAAACATATTTTATTGAAATTATTTATAAAGGGATTGTTCTATCTTAATTCTTTTGGATTTATTCTGTGGTTGAAAAGACATAAATTCTGTGGCCAGTTTGTTCTGTATGATTTATGTTTGAGTATATTTAAGGGGTTTTCTTTTTTTTTTTTCTACGTGACCGTTTTTACTATCGTCATTGTTGGGAACATTGTTCAGCTTTGGTAAACAAAGTTTTGATATGAAAGCAAATGACTGAAGGAAGCGTTTCATTGTGATTTTAAGACATAAGCTTTATGTCTTCAGATTCAGAGCTAGAAACATATGGCCATTAAAAAAACAAACAACATATTAAGGAGTTTGTCAAATAGGTCAAATGACTAGCTTTTATCTTAGTTCCCCATGTTTCATGTCAGGGACTGATTTAGGATTTAACTGTTAGGAGGAAATATTTTAATCTGGTAAGACAAATCCAAAGAATATTAACAGGTAGTTTCTAATTCTAAAAGACATTATTAAATTAACAACACTGGTTTAACAACATAATGGAAGATCTTATCCTTAACTGCTATTCTTTTCTATTTTATTCCAAACTGACAAAACAAATTTGCAGAAACCTCTAAAGTATCAAGCAGAGCTCTTTATCATTGAACTGTCAATATTTTCTTTAAGAATAATGTAGTTGTCAATAAAATTGTCCTTGATCAACGGAGATCGTACAAAATAAGATGTGAAATAAGAACAGTAAATTGTATGCAGTGAATAATGCAACAGCAACCTACCAACACATTGACTGTCATTAATGAGATTATAACCTGGTTGACAGGAACATTTGTAGTTTCCTATTGTATTCTTACAGACCTGTTGGCAGCCTCCATTGTCTGATAAACATTCATTAATATCTGCAATAACAAACAGGAAAAATTGTTACACCTAAGAAATAGATTTCATAGTTGAATGGTAAGAAAATATAAAGTGATGGATGCTTTTCAAATATATTGAAGCATTAAGGTTACATTCAGAACCAGCATATTAAGGTTTCAGAATAAATAATTCAATACTTAATTTGTTATTAATTGATATTCAATCTAAACTCTAACATAGATAATATAAAAGGAAATGTCATTTTGCAATTTTTTATCTACTGCATTATCTGAAATGACAGAATTGCTTCACTTTCTGTGCCAATATCACTGTTGTCATCATCACCACCATCACCACTTCTACCACCACCATCACCGCTGCTACCACCACCACCACCACACCCTCCCTCAATCATCATTTCATCACTACTGTAATTACCACCACCATTACCACCACCACCACCACCATTACCACCACCACCACCACCACCACCACCGCCATTACCACCACCACCACCGCCATTACCACCACCACCACCACCACCACCACCACCACCACCACCACCACCACCACCATCACTGCTGTTACTACTGTTATTGTATATCAGAGTAAAGCCTTCTCTCCTCTCAACCCTTGGCAATCTGTCACTTAAACTGTATTGAATACATTAAAGATGGTTGCATGTTTGACCACTTAATCTCAAAACTGGTCATATTTGTCATTCTGGCTGTATTAGATAGAAACTTACCAAATCTTACTACATTCACTCTACTTCAATATCCATTTATACAAGAGATAATCACTTTATAACTATATAACTAGTTAATTATGCACTTAACCATTTCATTACCATATTTTTAATGGAAGACTCTGCATATAGTTTTCAAATATTTTTCATATAATCAAGAATTTGAAGGGATTTAGTGATAATAATTAATGTTCTCATTATTGAGTTGGTGTTACACAGTTCTTTCATAAAATTATGATGGAAAGTTTTAGATAAATATAAATGCTTTAAAACAAGATTTGTATGTTAGAACCAAGAGTAGTTTCAGGCAGTTTGGTATCAAAAAGGTTTATATAGTGAGCAAAAATATGATTATCGAATGGAATAGCTTGTGGTATTTCCTCCAATTGTTTGTGCTCTGAGTTTAAACCTTACCATGGCCTACTTGGATGGTAGACTTAATCCATTGCCTGGTTTAACATCAGCACCATGCAGTTGAATGACTTTAACAAAATCAACATGTATTTGGGGCAGGTCTCCGGTTTGGGGAGTATGGAAGCTCTAAAAAATCTTATGGTCACTGCTCTTTTCTGCTGACTAAGAACTTCTTTAATTTGACTGACCCTACCAGCACACAGCATTAAGCTG
>OZ024746.1:2419788-2462288 GCA_964016885.1 Eledone cirrhosa
AAAGACAGGACAGACACATACACTCCTGCTAACCACAGACATTTGTCTAGTAAGTGGCAAATTAGCAGAGTCATTAAAGAATTGGTATTTGTTCTGGTTCTGTGTAATTTGAGTTCAAATCTTGCCAAGGTCAACTTTGCCTTTTATCTTTTCAGGGATTGGTAAATATAGTATCTGTGAAGGGGTTGTGGATTGGCAGATAAAGCTTTGGAATGGTTCCTTATGGTATCTCATTTAGCTCTGTGCAGTCTGAGTTCCAATTCTGCTTCTGTCAGGAGTTGCAACCAACAGATATTATTAGAGATGAAAGGGCGGTGGATTGGCAGTATTGGTAGAGGGTCAGACACCATGTTAGGGTGGTGGATTGGCAGTATTGGTAGAGGGTCAGACACCATGTTAGGGTGGTGGATTGGCAGTATTGGTAGAGGGTCAGACACCATGTTAGGGTGGTGGATTGGCAGTATTGGTAGAGGGTCAGACACCATGTTAGGGTGGTGGATTGGCAGTATTGGTAGAGGGTCAGACACCATGTTAGGGTGGTGGATTGGCAGTATTGGTAGAGGGTCAGACACCATGTTAGGGTGGTGGATTGGCAGTATTGGTAGAGGGTCAGACACCATGTTAGGGTGGTGGATTGGCAGTATTGGTAGAGGGTCAGACACCATGTTAGGGTGGTGGATTGGCAGTATTGGTAGAGGGTCAGACACCATGTTAGGGTGGTGGATTGGCAGTATTGGTAGAGGGTCAGACACCATGTTAGGGTGGTGGATTGGCAGTATTGGTAGAGGGTCAGACACTATGTTAGGGTGGTGGATTGGTAGTATTGGTAGAGGGTCAGACACCATGCTTTGCAGCAAAGAGTTACGGCCCTTTATGATCTGAGTTCAAATCCCGCCGAGTTTAAACTTTGCCTTTCATCCTTACGGGATCGATAAGATAAAGTACCAGTAATGTACTGGGATAATTGCTGGCCTTGTGCCAAAAGTAGAAACAATTATTAGAGATGGAAAGATCAAAGGGAACATTGTTTTCTTGGTTTGATCTGATTATCACCTTTTCTTTCTTGTCTTTCTCTCAATATATATATATATATATGTATATATATGTGTGTGTGTATGTTTCTTTTTTATTCTTTCTTTCCTTCTACCTCTAACTTTCAAAGAAAGAACTCATAGCAAATTGAAAAAAAAAAAAGAAAAAAAAAGAAAAAGAAAAGAAATGAAAGGTAAACCTGAACAAAAGACATCTTTTGCTTATTTTATTGCCTTTGACCTCTCTCACCATTTTTCTCTCTTTCCTTCAAACAAAGAAGATAAACTTAGAAATGAACTCTAACAGTTTATCATTTTGTGTCAAGGAGATGAAATGACATAGAAACAATATTATTTACCAATATGGACTAAAGAAATTGATTTTATCAAATTTTATTAAAATATATCAGAGATTAAAAAATATAATTGTTTCTACCTTTGGCACAAGGCCAGCAATTACCCAGTACATTACTGGTACTTTATTTTATCGACCCCGTAAGGATGAAAGGCAAAGTTGACCTCGGTGGGATTTGAACTCAGAATGGAAAGGGCCGTAACTCTATGCGTCAAAGCATGGCGTCCGACCCTCTACCGATACTGCCAATCCACCGCCCAGAGATTAAAAAATATAATTGTTTCTACCTTTGGCACAAGGCCAGCAATTACCCAGTACATTACTGGTACTTTATTTTATCGACCCCCTAAGGATGAAAGGCAAAGTTAACCTCGGCGGGGCCTTCAATTAAGAAAAATAGAGAAGAATAAGAAAGGAAAGGGAAATTGTTGCATTTTTAAAGAGGAGTTTAGAGGCCAAAAAGTTGGGGAGGGGTCATACTTGACAGAAAATTAACCACCAGGTATGTATGTATGTGTGTGTATGTGCGTATGTATGTATGTATGTATGCGTGTGTGTGTGTGTGCGTGTGTGTGTGTGCGCGTGTATATATGTATGCTTGTGTATCTATGTATGCGTGTGTGTGTGTGTATGTGTGTGTATGTGTATGTTTGTATGTGTATGTGTGCGCGTGTGTGTGTGTATGTGTACGTGTTTTTGAGCGTATATGTCGCAGGAATGCTACCGCTTAAAATAAAAGTTCACTGGAGATAGATTAGCAAAATTTAATAAGAGGAATAATAGGTTGGAATAAGAGTGGGGTGGGGGTAAGTTGGAATAATGGTGGCGGAGGGGGGGTGGAATGAGAGGGTGTGGGGGTGGGAATCTGAAAAATTAATACTGAATCTATCTTTATCTCTCTTCAGTTTCTTAAAGAGTTGCTAACAATTGCTTATAGGTTTTTGAAGTTTTTCTCCAAATAAGAGGGAAATTTATATTAATTAAAATTACTTTTTCCTACCTGAACAGTTTTTTTTGTTGATAAGTTGGTAACCAGGGTTACAAGAACATTTGAAGCCACCATCAAAGTTGGTACATTTATGTTGACAACCAGCATTCTTTATTGAACATTCATTGTTGTCTGAAGAAGATAACCAAGATTTACATATTGGTTGTGACAACTTAAGAAACCAATGTTGCGAATACACACACAGATGGTTCTATATTTACATTTGTCTATATTGAATATATTTGGTGCCTTAAAAAGACATCAATAAATAGGATTTGTATATTGATTAGTGGTAATTTAAGGAAAGAATTACAGTAAGAATTACAATATAGATTGTTCTATCTCTCTCTCTCTCTCTATATATATATATATCATCATCATCCATCATTTCATTTTACGTCCACTTTTCCCTGCTTGCAAGGATGGGACGGGAACTGATTCTGGCTGGATTTCTACAGCTGGATGCCCTTCCTAACACCAACCTCATTTTACAGTGAGTGCTGGGTGCTTTTTTTGCTGTGGCACCTCCACGACCACTTTACAGTGGAATGATATGGACCCCAGTCCCTATCATCTCATTTCTACAGCTGAGTAATCTGGAGCGATGTGAAATAAAGTGTCTTGCTCAAGGAAACAACACATCACCCGGTCTGAGAATTGAACTCACAACCTTTCGATTGCAAGGCCATTGCTCTAACCACTAAGCCATGTGCCTCCACATATATATATATATATGTATATATATGTATATGAAGACAGAGGCCAGCGGTTAACAGAGGCCAGCGCTTGACAGAGGCCAGCGGTTGACAGAGGCCAGCGGTTAACAGAGGCCAGCAGTTAACAGAGGCCAGCGCTTGACAGAGGCCAGCGGTTGACAGAGGCCAGCGGTTGACAGAGGCCAGCGCTTGACAGAGGCCAGCGGTTGACAGAGGCCAGCGGTTGACAGAGGCCAGCGCTTGACAGAGGCCAGCGGTTGACAGAGGCCAGCGCTTGACAGAGGCCAGCGCTTGACAGAGGCCAGTGGTTGACAGAGGCCAGCGCTTGACAGAGGCCAGTGGTTGACAGAGGCCAGTGGTTGACAGAGGTCAGTGGTTGACAGAGGCCAGTGGTTGACAGAGGCCAGTGGTTGACAGAGGCCAGTGGTTGACAGAGGCCAGTGGTTGACAGAGGCCAGTGGTTGACAGAGGCCAGTGGTTGACAGAGGCCAGTGGTTGACAGAGGCCAGTGGTTGACAGAGAGACAATCTACAAGGTGGGTAATAGACAGATGAAATATAGAAAAAATTGAAAGAGTTTTCGATATAAACATTTAAAAATAGTAGCTTTGTATCATAGAAGTAAAAGGGTTAACTGACATGTAGTTTGATATTTTCTATTGATCGAGTGAGTCTTAGGGGCACTGGCCACTAGCTGAAGATCACACAGAGTTATCTAATCACAGTCAGCTTTCAGTATTGATTCTCATTTGAAAACAGGTAGGACTGATTAAGAGCCCATAGATGGATACAGCATATCATGAAAAAAATTAGTTTACTGACTGTCTCAATCTTCTGAGAATAGATGAAAGGAAGCTGAGGAATAATTAAAATATACTTTACCAATACAGTGTTTAGCATCAGTCTTTATGTATCCTGAGTTGCATGTACATGTGTAACTTCCAATGGAGTTTATACAGATCTGCTGACAGCCACCATTTCCAATTGAACACTCATCAATATCTGTAATGAGTAATATTTTATTATTATTTATAAGGAAGAGGTAGACCAAGAAAGACCTGGGCAGAGGTGGTGAGAGCTGACCTCAAATTGCTGAGACTCACAGAGGAGATAATAATTGTTTCTACTTTTGGCACAAGGCCAGCAATTACCCAGTGTATTACTGGTACTTTATTTTATCGACCCCATAAGGATGAAAGGCAAAGTTAACCTTGGCGGGATTTGAACTCAGAATGGCAAGAGCCATAACTCTATGCATCAAAGCATGGCGTCCGACCCTCTACCGATACTGCCAATCCACCTCCCTCACAGAGGAGATAATAATGAATGATAATAATGAAATTATTGTGTACAGTGCTCAGGTGCACTACAACTCATCAAAGGTGCATGTATAGTACATAGAATAATGTACAAATGTCAGGAAAATGAACAGTGTACGAATCATGAAATACATGTGTGCGTGTGTATGGAGGGGGGACATCAGGTATCGTGTTGGTGAATCTCAAGAAGCATGGAGGTTTTAAAGGATGTGACGAAGAAATGTGGCAAGTGGAGAGATACTGTGCTGATACAAGCATGGAAAAATAGATGTAAAAATGATGATGATGATGATGATGATGAAGGCTAAATCTTCATCAGCCTCTCTATACTCCACTGAAATACTCCACTGAAAGAGGAAGGCAAGGGTGAATAGAGGGGTGTTTTACTCCAGTAAATAAAAAAAAAAGTGGGTAAGAATGATGAGTAAGGCCCAGGAGAGAATACCTTTCCTTTGTAATAAGAACAGTCCTGGATCTATGATATTTTTTGATTGGCCTTTGCTAGATATTGAACTGTTTTATCCAAACTGTTGTTGTCCATTCCTATTTGTTTCATCACTTTGATGTAACCCCATATATTTGTAATTGGTCTTTGTGGTGTCCCATTATGTCCTTGGGATGAATAAATTATTCACATACACTAGACGCAGTAGAGGTAGACCACGAAAAACATGGTGGAGATGACGAAGGGCCGTGACAAGTGGAGAGATGCTGTGCCGAATAGGACCCGTCCCACCCTTGCAAGCAGGGAAAAGCAGATGTATGATGATGATGATAGGGCAGTTGATTGGATGTGTCATTAGAGCATTGGACAAATGCTATGTGACATACAGTTATGGTAAAATCCTGCTGACGTCATCTTTACCTTTCATCCTTCTGGAGCCACTAAAATAAAGTACTAGTTAAATACTGGGGTTGATATAATCCATTGCTGGCCTTCTATCAATATTAGAAAGAATTATTTATATGCACTCACTGACAAATCACTGAAAACTGGGTTAATACATGACAACAATGCCTGGAAGACCTGTCAAACCTTTTAATAAAAACTTGTACCTTGGAAACAGTTTTTCTTTTAATGCTTGAAGAATATGAAAAAAAATTTCAAAGTGAGAGGTGTGAACTACTTCAAGCCTTCAATGACTAATTCACTTTCATAGAAGTAACTTTAATGCAATTTGTCTTAATCTTGGAACATATCTTATAATGTCCCCTACACTCTCAGTCATCATCCTCACATTTATATATAAAGAAACTTACATAATTTGAGCAAGACTAGAAATAAAACAGCTAATAAGAAGTCAGAAAGAATGTATTGCAGTATTTGTTTTAAGTTTAACTCTTGTCAAGGTTGACTGAGTCTTTCAAACATTTAGGGTTGATAAATAAAGTACGATTCCAGAGTTGTGGATTGATGCAATTGTTAGAGGATTAGATAAGATGACTTGTGGTATTTGTCGCAGCTCTTTGTGTTTTGAGTTCTGCCTCCTATAACTAGCATCCTCATAGTAGAAATGGTATCGTCAAGATCTGAGTAAAGGTGATAGATTTCTAATGTAATTTTAGAATATCCAACTAAAAACAAAATTCAAATATATTTGTTCTCTTCTTTCACAGTAAACCTGCTAAACCTCAAGTACGAGCTTATCAGTGAAATAAAACTCTCTGAAATTATATTGCATGTCTTATTTCGACTGAAGTTTAATCATTAACCATTCGCAATTCTTTAGCTAACAAAGTAATATTTTTTACATAAAGGAAAAATGGATGCTAAACGGAGATTTTGATGGCGATGATGATGATGATGATGGTGGTGGTGATGGTGATGGTGATGGTGGTGGTGATGGTGATGGTGGTGGTGATGATGATGGTGGTGGTGATGGTGGTGATGATGGTGATGATGATGGTGATGGTGGTGATGATGATGATGGTGGTGGTGGTGATGGTGATGGTGGTGATGATGGTGATGGTGGTGATGATGATGATGGTGATGGTGGTGATGGTGATGGTGGTGATGATGATGGTGATGGTGGTGATGATGATGGTGATGGTGGTGATGATGATGGTGATGGTGATGATGATGATGGTGATAATAACGAAGATGAGGATGGTGATGCTGATGATAATCACAAAATTTCCTGCTGCTTTATATGCCAAATGATTTTGAATTAATTTTTTAAATAATTAAAATTTAGAAGGATTTTATAAAATAACTGTCATTATCAAGTTGGTTTTTACACAAATTTATAATTGAAGGTTTAAATTTAAATATGAACACTTTAAAACGAACAGTCTTTCATCATAGGACCTAAGGCAGTTCCAGGTGGGTCGGTAAAAAAAGGGTTAATCTCATGTCTTTCAAGAACTGAATTATTTCCAATAACTGGATCCATGTAAATATTTCTATAATCAAGTTTCTGCTTCTAAACATTTCCATTTCATATTCCTCACTTCATTTTTTCATCAAATTATCTTTTACACTTAAAATAATTTTTTTTAATTTATATCTACTTATTTCACTTCCTTCCTTTTATTATTAGAATCTTTAAGGCAGTGGATTGGCAGTATCGGTAGAGGGTCGGACACCATGCTTTGACACAGAGTTATGGCCCTTGCCATTCTGAGTTCAAATCCCGCCGAGGTTAACTTTGATTTCATCCTAACAGGGTCGATAAAATAAAGTACCAGTAATATACTGGGTATTTGCTGGCCTTGTGCCAAAAGTAGAAACAATTATTAGAATCTTTAAGTCTTTATTTTGAAATATATTTAAATCTCCTATATAAAGTTCCAGCAACTAGAAGATTTACAACCCCAGAAATGCTGACAAATCATCTGGAAATTCTTAATATGTATAATAGACAAACATTTATTATATTTAACCCTTTAATATTTACATTACTCTATATGGTCTTACAAGTTTAAACTGGTAACACTCACTCTCTCTCTCTCTCTCTATATAGTCGTGTAGGTAACGCGTTAAAAAGTTCCCAGTCCACACTATAAATGTGGTTGGTGTTAGGACGGGCATCCAGCCATAGAAAACCTGCCAGAGAGTCCTATATGAGCGAGACACGGTCACCCGACCAATCTTGCCTCAAGTGGGACAATTCCCATCTAACCCATGCTAGCATGGAAGATGGATGTTAAACGATGATGATGATGATATATATATATAATAGGAATCTACAGTCATCATTGCCCAATACACACATACGTATATATCCATACTAACATATATACACATATATGTATATATATATATACATGCATATGTATCTGCACATGCACGTGCATATATACAGACATACATATACATATATCTATCACTGTTTTACATCCATTTTTCCACATGTGCACGAGTTAGATGGGTCTTTTTCAGTACATCATCCCTCCACTCATAGTAGTTAGTGAGAATCATATATTTCTGTTCTGGACACACACACATATGTCCATATATTCTATCATAGTAAAACCAGTAAAAGAATATGTGTATACATATACATCTATAGATACATACACATGCAAATACATAGAGACATAAATAGATACATGCATATATACACTTACATAAATATACCAACCCACACATGTTCTAACATACAAATACAATTGTCTCAAAATATATTAACGTAACAAAATCTAATTTTTCCTCCTCTCTCTAAATCCGAGACTTTGTGTCTGTGTACATAATATCTTCTGTTTTCCAATATTCCGCCTATCCAACATCACTGCTCAGCAGACATGATGCTGCAACACATTCATATTGAATAATGGCAATATAGACAGACTGAACAAACTCCAAATAATATTGAACTAAATTAATAAATTTAGTCCATCAACACACATTTTTTTTACAGTTGTTATCAAAACACCTTGAAATATTGACAGTTATAGCAAAGTTGTGCTTTATGTACTTCAGTTTTGCTATCATTATAAAATAAAATAAAATATTATTATAATGTCAAAAAAACACACAAAAGTTATTGTTTAAAATTGACAAACATAGAAGCAACACAATAAGAAGATGAAAGAGATCAAAGTGTTTTAGGTTTGAACTGCTGTTGATCCTTTATATGGCTTAAATATTTCCTGCAAATGGCACCAACAATGAAACCTCTATGTGGTAGCTTGACTTGCTAGAAATAGTTGCTAAATCTTCCTCAAACTATACCCTACCAGCTTGAAGCATGTGTAAGTAAGTCCCTTCTGGCATGGCACCCATAACCTCACATGCCTTGGAATTTTCTCTGTCTCATAGGTTCCTGGTGGGCAGGGTTGATGGACTGACATAAATCGCAGCTCCTGGTCAGAGCGATTTTCTTGGTTAGGAATAGGATCCTATCCAGTCTCAAATAGTGCATATAAGGGGGTGCTGAAAAGTTCCTGGCTTGATTGCTGCACGGAGACCTGGTTAGCGGCCCAACCTTCTGAGTTCTTTTTACAGGGCTTAGAAAAACTGAAGGGCCGCTGCAATAAGTGTGAATCTGAGAGGGGAATATGTTAAATAAAATCACAACTAACTGATTCTCCTGTATTTTCCTTTACCCAAAGCCAGGAACTTTTCAGCAGCCCTTCATACTTTGATTGCTTTAATAGGTTTTGGCCAGTATTGGCCTAGGCCATGTCTAATTTAATGGCATTACCTGGCCATACTATACATTTTTCTTAGCTCTTGGTCACATAGCTGACACCTTGATGCTACCATTTGCTCCAAATTCTTGGAACTTCCAACCAGGTCTTCTTCACTGTGTCTATGTATGTGTGTAATTAATGTAAATAAACAAATGAGTCCAGAAAAGGGGAAATAGCCATTGAAAAGAATCTTTAATTGAATATATAAAGTATTGAGGCTCATATTAGAAGATGGAGATTTAATAAAGAAATGGAAATATTACAAAATATTATTGTATTACATATAAATCAATAGTATATTAGTTTGTTTTGTTAGAATTGTACTTGGTAACACTTAAAGTAATTACTTATAATAAATAGCACCAATATTTCTGTTTTTAGTATTTTGTTTTGAATTGAAAATCTCTTTCTTTACTACAATAATTTCTTCTAAATATTATCTCTAACCTCATATCTCTTCACTAACAATCATCACCTTTAAATTTACATGGGATTTGAATCACTTAACTTGTAGCTAACAATTATGTAAGTTATCAATGTGATAGGGGCATGTGACCAGGTGGTAAGGGTGTTGGACTTATGATCATAATGTTGTGGGTTTAATTCCTGGGCTGGTTTGTGAGTTGTGTTCTTGAGCAAAACACTTCATTTCACATTGCTCCAGTATACTCAGCTGGAAATAAGTACCAGCAACAGATAGGGGTTTAACCCTGTGATGGACTGGCATCCTGTCCAGGGAGAGTGTTGTACTCTTAGTTGCTTCATGCCATGAAACCGAGATAAGCACTGACCTAATGAACCTTCTGGCTTGAGACAGACTTTAGACTTTAGATCAATGTGAATGCCTGATTCAAAATATATTAACGTGTAACATACTAAATATATTAACGTGTAACATACTAAATTTTGTTAATAAATGGTTGTATTTTTTCCTAAAATCTCTCAATGTTTGGTATAGATTTTTTTTCTTTTTCTGTTTTCTAGCCATCTCCTTTAATATGCATAAAAATTGATCAATAGAAATTTAACAGTTTTCAACTTATCTCACATAAATACAGAACTTCATAAATGATATAAACCAATTGTGTTGTAAGAGTTAAGAAGAGTATCTCGGTGTAAAACACTTTTAGTTAGATTTTAACTTTCGCAAATACAAATGCATGTATTCTAATACGAATATAATTTTATTCTTTCGTTTATGCTTCCAGCCATTGAACTGGTGGTTTGGTATCCAAATGGTTAAGTTGTAAAAGTGACTTACCAGTACAGTTAACTTTATTGATAAGTTTATAACCAGAATTACAAGAACATTTGTAGCTTCCATCAAAGTTAAGACAGTTCTGTTGGCAGCCACCATTTCTTACTGAACATTCATCATTATCTGAAGAAAATGAAGATGAAATGCATGAGAGAAGTTATTTAGTGTTAGTTATTTACAATCAAAGGCATTCTATCCATGACCATCTCATCTTTTGTATATTACCCAAAGGTGCCTTCCTTTTTTAAAGATGGTAGTGTGTAGTTATTTTGGGGGAAATTTGGCTGCTGTTGTCAGAAAGTCAAGCAAAGTTCTCTTGTGGTAGACTTAGTAAGATTAGTAGAATTCTAGACTAAATATATAGGAGTATTTAGTCTCATGTTGTTGTTTAACCCCAGATCAGTGCTCATTGAATAGACCGATGAATAAAAGCATTCCAGATGTGATTACATTAAGATTATTTTTACTTTTATTAACATCGTTGTTGTCGTTTTAACATCTGCTTTCCCTGTCTGGTCTGCTGTTCACCACACATGTGCTTCCTTGACCAGGTAACCCATCTCACCTTGATCTTATAGGGAATCTATGGTGTAAAGTTTAATAATAATTGTTTCTACTTTTGAGCGTCCAACCCTCTACCGATACTGCCGATTCACCGCCCTAGCATGGCGTCCAACCCTTTACCGATACTGCAGATTCACCGCCCTAAAGTCTAATAATAATGAACATTTTTGTGTACAGTGCTCAGGTGCACTACAAATCTTCAAAGGAGTATGCATAGTACATAGAATTATGTACAAATGTCAGAAAAGTGAACAGTGTATGAGTCATGATATACACACAGATACATGCGTGTGTGTGTATAGAGGGGAATATCAGGTGTAGTGTTGGGGAATTTCAGGAAGCATGGAGGTTTCAAAGGATGCAGTGTCTCGACAGATAACAACTGATGCTGGTAGTTTGTTCCATGCTTCAGCAAAATGGCTAACTTGTAACTCAGCAATTGTGCAGAGTTGAAGACTGCTATTGAGAACCTGGGCTTCTATCACACATAAGCAGTGTCACAGGTTGGTCTTCCCTATACCATGACATATTCAAGCAGTCATTGAAGAAGCCAAAAGAGTTCTATACAAGTATTAACTGACATTCCATAAGCAACTTTTCTAACTTTTTATCAATCTGCAATGAAACTAAAGTAAAAAGATCAAAAGATGAAAATGAAACTTATAACCAGAATGAAATGGAATTGGAACAGTCACCAGATCACTGAATACTGTTTTTTATATTCTTGTCATGGCTTTCATCTTTTGATCATTTCCTTTCTACTCTCCTACGTCACCATATAACTCTGACCCCCCACCCCCCGATAGACTTGAATGAAATTAACTCAAACAAATGAATCTTTGATTTGCTATTGAAATGGCTCAAGCTTAGCTGCCGAGCAAAGCATCCTTATTACACACACACCCATATATATATATATATATATGAAAAGGTGCAGGACCCCGACGGCAGAGCTCAAGCCATTTCAACGGCTATTTCTGTAATAAATTCAATTGAGCCTTTTCATATTACCCACTCTGCTACCCAAAGTATAGAGTACTCTGGTGCATTATGGTCCACCTGGTTCCTTACCACACTAACTTCGTTATATATATATATATATATATATATATATTAAATAATAATTATTTAAGCTAATATTTTAGGTAAATTTAATACAGATATAACTACAGTTTTTGAATTAGAAGCTTAGTACACAGAAAAATGTAAGAGAATAAATAACTTTATGCATTTTAGAGTTTATTATCTCGTGGATTGGCAGTATCGGTAGCGGGTCGGATGCCATGCTTTGACGCATAGTTACGGCCCTTGCCATTCTGAGTTCAAATCCCGCCGAGGTTAACTTTGCCTTTCATCCTTACGGGGTCGATAAAATAAAGTACCAGTAATGCACTGGGTAATTGCTGGCCTTGTGCCTAAAGTAGAAACAATTATCTCATCAACAAACAATTAACCCACTTGTTCTGTCCACAGAGAAATTCTTTTTATAGTATTGCTTTATATATCAATCAAGATGAACTGGTCAATCTAATTTGCATGACATGCATTTATTTAGCAAAATAATGAATTAAATAAATATTTATGTTAGAACACAAGATATGTGACAAGATTTAAGGTGAATTTTTTAGTAGATATAACTACAGGGTTTTGAATTAGAAAATATGTGTGTGTACGTTTGTGTTAATGAGGAAGGTCAAAGAAAACCTGTTATATAAGACTGACAGAATATAACAGATGGCAAGAGAGAGAAAACAAAGAAATTCAATTTATGTCTAATTTTCCAGTTATCTCAACATACATGAAACATCCTAAACTCTCTCCTCAAGGATAGACAACATATCGACATTTGGCCGGCTTTAATGAAATATAATTGGAAATTCATATGAAAATATAAATCTTTTCTTTTTACACCATCACACACTCACACATACAGACACTCATAGTCACATCTCCACACACACATACAGACACTCATAGCCACATCTCCACACACACATACAGACACTCATAGCCACATCTCCACACACACATACAGACACTCATAGTCACATCTCCACACACACATACAGACACTCATAGCCACATCTCCACACACATACAGACACTCATAGCCACATCTCCACACACACATACAGACACTCATAGCCACCTCTCCACACACACATACAGACACTCATAGCCACATCTCCACACACACATACACTCACACATACAAACACTCATAGCCACATCTCCACACACGCATACAGACACTCATAGCCACCTCTCCACACACGCATACAGACACTCATAGCCACATCTCCACACACACATACACTCACACATACAGACACTCATAGCCACCTCTCCACACACGCATACAAACACTTATAGCCACATCTCCACACACACATACACTCACACATACAGACACTCATAGCCACATCTCCACACACACATACACACACTCATAGACACACCTCCACACACACATACACACACACATACAAACACTCATAGCCACATCTCCACACACGCATACAGACACTCATAGCCACCTCTCCACACACGCATACAGACACTCATAGCCACCTCTCCACACACGCATACAGACACTCATAGCCACATCTCCACACACGCATACAGACATTCATAGCCACCTCTCCACACACGCATACAGACACTCATAGCCACCTCTCCACACACACATACAGACACTCATAGCCACATCTCCACACACACATACAGACACTCATAGCCACCTCTCCACACACACATACAGACACTCATAGCCACCTCTCCACACACGCATACAGACACTCATAACCACATCTCCACACACGCATACAGACACTCATAGCCACATCTCCACACACACATACAGACACTCATAGCCACCTCTCCACACACACATACAGACACTCATAGCCACCTCTCCACAAACGCATACAGACACTCATAGCCACCTCTCCACACACACATACAGACACTCATAGCCACATCTCCACACACACAGACACTCATAGCCACCTCTCCACACACACATACAGACACTCATAGCCACCTCTCCACACACGCATACAGACACTCATAGCCACCTCTCCACACACACATACAGACACTCATAGCCACATCTCCACACACACACATACACACACACATACAGACACTCATAGCCACATCTCCCCACACACATACAGACATTCATAGCCACCTCTCCACACACACATACAGACACTCATAGCCACCTCTCCACACACACATACAGACACTCATAGCCACATCTCCACACACACATACAGACACTCATAGCCACCTCTCCACACACACATACAGACACTCATAGCCACCTCTCCACACACACATACAGACACTCATAGCCACCTCTCCACACACACATACAAACACTCATAGCCACACCTCCACACACATACACACACTCATAGCCACATCTCCACACACATACACACACACATACACACACATACACACACTCATAGCCACACCTCCACACACACATACACACACACATACAAACACTCATAGCCACATCTCCACACACATACAAACACTCATAGCCACCTCTCCACACACACATACAGACACTCATAGCCACATCTCCACACACACATACAGACACTCATAGCCACCTCTCCACACACACATACAAACACTCATAGCCACCTCTCCACACACGCATACACACACTCATAGCCACACCTCCACACACACATACACACACACATACAGACACTCATAGCCACCTGTCCACACACACATACATACACTCATAGCCACCTCTCCACACACACATACAGACACTCATAGCCACATCTCCCCACACACATACAGACACTCATAGCCACATCTCCACACACACATACAGACACTCATAGCCACATCTCCACACACACATACAGACACTCATAGCCACCTCTCCACACACACACATACAGACACTCATAGCCACCTCTCCACACACACATACAGACACTCATAGCCACCTCTCCACACACGCATACAGACACTCATAGCCACATCTCCACACACGCATACAGACACTCATAGCCACCTCTCCACACACGCATACAGACACTCATAGCCACCTCTCCACACATGCATACAGACACTCATAGCCACCTCTCCACACACACATACAGACACTCATAGCCACATCTCCACACACACATACAGACACTCATAGCCACCTCTCCACACACACATACAGACACTCATAGCCACATCTCCACACACACATACACACACACATATAGACACTCATAGCCACCTCTCCACACACACATACAGACACTCATAGCCACCTCTCCACACACACATACACAAACACATACAGATTCTCATAGCCACCTCTCCACACACACATACAGACACTCATAGCCACCTCTCCACACACACATACAGACACTCATAGCCACATCTCCACACACACATACACACACACATACATACAAACACTCATAGCCACATCTCCACACACGCATACAGACACTCATAGCCACATCTCCACACACACACACATACACACACATACACACACACATACAAACACTCATAGCCACCTCTCCACACACACATACAGACACTCATAGCCACCTCTCCACACACACATACAGACACTCATAGCCACCTCTCCACACACACATACAGACACTCATAGCCACATCTCCACACACGCATACAGACACTCATAGCCACCTCTCCACACACACATACAGACACTCATAGCCACATCTCCCCACACACATACAGACACTCATAGCCACATCTCCACACACGCATACAGACACTCATAGCCACCTCTCCACACACACATACAGACACTCATAGCCACATCTCCACACACACATACAGACACTCATAGCCACCTCTCCACACACACATACAGACACTCATAGCCACATCTCCACACACACATACACACACACATACAGACACTCATAGCCACCTCTCCACACACACATACAGACACTCATAGCCACCTCTCCACACACACATACAGATACTCATAGCCACCTCTCCACACACACATACAGACACTCATAGCCACATCTCCACACACACATACACACACACATACATACAAACACTCATAGCCACATCTCCACACACGCATACAGACACTCATAGCCACATCTCCACACACACATACACACACACATACAAACACTCATAGCCACCTCTCCACACACACATACAGACACTCATAGCCACCTCTCCACACACACATACAGACACTCATAGCCACCTCTCCACACACGCATACAGACACTCATAGCCACCTCTCCACACACACACATACAGACACTCATAGCCACATCTCCCCACACACATACAGACACTCATAGCCACATCTCCACACACGCATACAGACACTCATAGCCACATCTCCACACACACATACAGACACTCATAGCCACATCTCCACACACACATACAGACACTCATAGCCACCTCTGCACACACACATACAGACACTCATAGCCACATCTCCACACACACATACAGACACTCATAGCCACCTTTCTACACACACATACACACACACATACAAACACTCATAGCCACATCTCCACACACACATACAGACACTCATAGCCACCTCCCCACACACACATACACACACACATACAGGCACTCATAGCCACATCTCCACACACGCATACAGACACTCATAGCCACCTCTCCACACACACATACACACACACATACAAACACTCATAACCACATCTCCACACACACATACACACACACATACAAACACTCATAGCCACATCTCTACACACGCATACAGACACTCATAGCCACATCTCCCCACACACATACAGACACTCATAGCCACATCTCCACACACACATACACACACACATACAGACACTCATAGCCACATCTCCACACACGCATACAGACACTCATAGCCACATCTCCACACACACATACACTCACACATACACACACTCATAGCCACATCTCCACACACACATACACACACACATACAGACACTCATAGCCACATCTCCACACACGCATACAGACACTCATAGCCACCTCTCCACACACACATACACACACACATACAGACACTCATAGCCACATCTCCCCACACACATACAGACACTCATAGCCACATCTCCACACACACATACAGACACTCATAGCCACATCTCCACACACACATACAGACACTCATAGCCACCTCTCCACACACGCATACAGACACTCATAGCCACCTCTCCACACACGCATACAGACACTCATAGCCACCTCTCCACACACACATACAGACACTCATAGCCACCTCTCCACACACGCATACAGACACTCATAGCCACCTCTCCACACACGCATACAGACACTCATAGCCACCTCTCCACACACGCATACAGACACTCATAGCCACCTCTCCACACACACATACAGACACTCATAGCCACCTCTCCACACACGCATACAGACACTCATAGCCACCTCTCCACACACGCATACAGACACTCATAGCCACCTCTCTACACACGCATACAGACACTCATAGCCACCTCTCCACACACACATACAGACACTCATAGCCACCTCTCCACACACACACACAGACACTCATAGCCACATCTCCACACACACATACAAACACTCATAGCCACATCTCCACACACACATACAGACACTCATAGCCACCTCCACACACACATACACACACACATACAGACACTCATAGCCACCTCTCCACACACACATACAGACACTCATAGCCACCTCTCCACACACACATACAGACACTCATAGCCACCTCTCCACACACACATACAGACACTTATAGCCACCTCTCCACACACACATACAGACACTCATAGCCACCTCTCCACACACACATACAGACACTCATAGCCACCTCTCCACACACACACATACAGCCACTCATAGCCACCTCCACACACACATACAGACACTCATAGCCACCTCTCCACACATACAGACATGCCCCCCCCCCTCCCAATATTATTAGATATAAAAGTTTTCTCTGAGATAGGAAATTACTGAAAGCAACCCACCAGCACAATGTTTCTCATCAACTTTTCTGTATCCAGCTTTACAGACACACACGTAACTACCATTTGTGTTTTTACAGTTATGTTCACAGCCACCTTCGGCAACCAAACATTCGTTAATATCTAGAATTTAGAAATTGAAAGAAAAATATACAAAATTAAAACATCAAATAAAACACACACTCACACACACTCTCTCTCTCTCTCATATATATATATATATATATTCCTAGAATCAAAAGGCCTTAAAATTAACCTGGCTTAGACTAAAGTTCTAGTTTGTAGGAAAGAAAATAAGGCGCCGGTCCCTTTCGGGAAATGGCCATGCTCAGTGTGTAGGAAAGGCGTAGGTAGAAACTCCATTTTATGTCCCAAATGCAAAGTATGGGTGCATAACAGATGTAGTGGGATCACAGGTAAGCTAACTAAGAACATAGATTTTACATGTGGCCGGTGCTCTGGTGCAATAAGTAGCAGCAAGTGCCCACAAAATACTAGCTCTTTCAATTGCGCAGAGGGTTCTATAGAAATAGTGGACAGCTTCCGTTACCTGGGCGACAAAAATCAGCAGTGGGGGAGGGTGCTCTGAAAGTACAGTAGCTAGAGTCAGAACTGGTTGGAAAAAGTTCAGAGAGCTTATACCACTATTAGCCGCTAAAGGGTTCTCCCTAAGAATGAAAGGCAGGTTGTATGATACCTGCATACGAACAGCAATGTTGCATGGCAGTGAGACCTTGGCATTGTGTGCAGAGGATATATGCAGACTAGAGAGGAACGAAGCTTGCATGCTCCGCTGGATGTGTAATAGTAATATACGTGAACGGCAAAGCATAAGCGAACTAAGGAAAAAATTAGAAATAAGAGGGATCAGATGTTGTTTACTCGAGAGAAGGCTACGTTGGTATGGTCACGTGATGCGCATGAAAGACGACAGCTGTATAACAAAGTGCAGGGCAATAAAGATAGACGGTAGCTACGGAGTAGGCAGACCCAGAAAAACCTGGGACGAGCTGATAAATTCTGACCTCACACACTTACACCTCTCCAAGACAATGTCACTGGACCGAGACCTTTGGCGGTACTCAGTAATAGAGAAGACCCGCCTTACCTAAATACAAAGTAAAACCTACTACAGCCAGTAGGCATCTCTAACAAAATACACCCCTGTCCCACCCCACCCCATCCACACCGCCCCTTCAATGTAAAGTTATGTTGGTGCCACAACATCCAGGCCGAAACAAATGAGATCGTGTAGACACAGTCCACGCTGTAATGTGGCCGTGTAGGCAACACGGTAAAAACCTCCCAGACCCACACTGTAAATGTGGTTGGTGTTAGCAAGGGCATCCAACTGTAGAAAACCCGCCAGACAGTCCTATGCGAGCAAGACAATCACTCTTGCCTCAAGTGGGAAAACCCCCGTCCAAACCCATGCAAGCGTGGAACACGGACGTTAAACGTTGATGATGATGATGATGATATATATATGTAGGAGGTGAGTTTTATTGTAGCACAATAAAGCAATGCAAATATCGGATAAGTAGCACTCAACAGTTTATAGGACTGGATTATAAATAATATGTTGATTTAACACTTCACTGCTCGCAAGTGTTTTTTAAGCTTCATATGTCTTCCTATTTTATCTGATGAGAACACAAATATCATCCCATGATGATATTTGTTTTTGAAATGCGCATAATAAAATACATGGAACTCTTTTAACCATCTTTTGATCTTATATTGTGTGTGTGTGTGTGTGTGTGTGTGTGTGTGTGTGTGTGTGTGTGTGTGTGTGTGTGTGTATATGTGCGTGTGTGTGTACATGTGTGTATATATATATATATATATATATATGTGTGTGTATCATCATCACTGTTTAACAGCTGAAGTAGAAACTGCCAAGCTGAACAATCTCCACTCTATCTCAATGTCCTCAGTTTGTTCGTGGAGTTCTTTGAATTTGGATGCAAACTTGTCCATGACTTCCTTATCTGCCAGAGCTTCTCACTTTATCCTATAGGTTGAGCTGGACTTGCAAGTTTTGTGGGCTCTCTTTGTTTTAGTTAGTCTCAAGTTGCAGATAACTAGATGGTGATCAGTTCACAGCTCAGCCCCTCTCTTAACACGAACATCCAGCACAGGTCAAAGAGATCAGAGACAATAACAAAATCAATTATTGATCTGTCCCAGATTCCCCTTACATCATCATCATCATCATCGTTTAACGTCTATCTTCCACGCTAGCATGGGTTAGACGGGAGTTGTCCCATTTGAGCCAAGATTGTCTCGCTCGTATAGGACTATCTGGCAGGTTTTCTACAGCTGGATGCCCTTCCTTACACCAACCACATTTACAGTGGGGACTGGGAACTTTTTACCGTGTTACCTACACACCATGTATATTAAAAATATAAACAACTTTCTAGTTACGAGAATGTAACAAAAGTTCTTATATAAAATTATGATGGAAGATTTTAGATAATTATAAACACTTTACAATAAACAGTTTAATATCGTAGAACCAGGGAGGATTTGTTCTAAAAAGAGTCAATTAAATGAGCATAGAGAGTACCCACAGCTTTCTTAAGCTGTGCAGTTATGGTGAGTATACCAGACAAAGAAATTCATTAAAAATAATTCACTTTAGGTTGTACAGATATGTCCTGTGAGATCAAAGGAAATAAGAGAAGTGTTATACACACATGTGATGACAATGATGATGCAATGCAGTGTGATAGCATAGCTGCACTCTAATAAGTAAAAGAGTAAACGAATATATATATATATATATAACGAAGGAGGTATGGTAAGGAACCAGATGGACCATAATGCACCAGAGTACTCAATACTTAGGGTAGTAGAGTGGGTAATAGGAAAATGTTAGACCCCGACGGCAGAGCTCAAGCCGTTTCGATGGCTATAGAAATAGCCGTCAAAATGGCTTGAGCTCTGCCATCGGGGTCTAACATTTTCCTATATATATATATATATATATATATATAGTTTTAATATAGATGAGATTCTACAGGACTAGAACTGTTTCATTCTTTAGAAATCATCAGGAATCTGGGTATCAAAAAATAAATATGTATTGAGTACCTTACTTACTGTGGTTACCTCCGATTCAACCCGGAATAACGTAGTATATATATATATATAAGTTTATCCCAGGTTCAATCTGGGGTAACCACAGTAAGTAAGGTACTCAATACAAAGCATTTAATATAGCAAGTATTTAATATACCAAATTTAATATAGCAAATATTTAATATAGCAAGGCTTCTACAGGACTAGAACTGTTTCATTCTGGAGAAATCATCAGGAAGCTTCCTGATGATTTCTCCCAAATGAAACAGTTCTAGTCCTGTAGAAACCTTTCTATATTATATATATATCTGTAACTGTGGTACTATAAGATTTAGAAGGTATGGTTTATATAGACTTGTATAGCTGACAGAGAAGTTTCTTTACTGTTATTCAGCCCTGAGCTGACCCCTGGTTGAGCTGACACCATCTCTTTTTGTCAGATATAGTTTACTTCTTGCAGTATTATTCAATGGAGAAAAAATACAAGATCCCAGAGAAATTTGTGAGGATCTACTTTGGAAAAAGAATTGTCTTTACTGGTAAAGTGTAAACAATCTAGACAGGAATTTTTAACATTTGAAACAAAGTCTTTTTTGGACAATAAGAAATATTTTTCTGTGTACTTTTCCCATGCTCTCAACCTATTTTGCTTCCTGAAGAAAAACTTTGTCCAAAGTGTTGGAAATATTGTTCTCCAGTATACAAGCACAAGAAACTTAATACTTAATTATGATGTCTGGCAGTTTGCTTTGATTTCCCTATCTGCCTGCACTGGCATGTCCCATAGGATGGTAGCATTATCATATTTAGCAACTGTTTCTAGTTTGGGGTGATGCCATTTTTCGGAAATGCTGATGCTACATTTCCTACAAATTTTCTGGTAGAGGTATGCTGAAGTCTTGTGGCAGTGGATATATTATCTGATATGTACTTCCCCTTTTAAAGGTAGCAGAGTGTATTTTGAGAGACATTTGGCTGGTATTTCTAGCAAATATGGTGACCACATCCTCCATTGGTTTAAGAAAGTGTTTGTTCTCTATAGTATAGAGTGCATGATGAATGTGTGTTAGCATAAAATATTATTTCACAGGTATTCTAGTGATGATTAACTTACCACTACATTGCTTCTTGTCCATTAGTTTATAACCAGAGTGACATTCACATTTGTAGCTTCCTATAGAGTTTTCACACTTATGCTGGCACCCACCATTTCTTTTTGAGCATTCATCAATATCTATAATAGAAGGATACATGTTAGTGTGTATGGATAAGTTGGGAAATGAATTTATATGGATAAATCTAAGAAGTTTGGTTATAGCTTTAATGTGTAAGTAGATCCCTTCCATGTTTAAACCACAGGTCTCTCTTTGCAGAACTATCTGAAGAACAGCCTGACTAGTTTTGCTGGTCATTAAATGACCAGTAGGATTGTTTTCTTCATCTAATATACTGAGAGATAGATAGAAAATAGTTAAATAGATAGATAAATAGATAGATAGATAAATAGATTGATAGATAGATAAATAGATATAGAAGATAGATAGATAGATATTTTTCTTTATTTGCCACAGGGGCATACAAAAATGGGACATTACAAGACGTGACGGTGGGGTTTTACATAAAAATCATATAACTTTAACATTAATAAATAACAATAAACTATATATAATAAAATAACAATTGAAATCCCCAATAGGGGGAACGTTACTGCAGGGTTGTTTTACACCCCGTGGATAGAACAATCCTCAACACCAGGAACACGTTTTTTAGGTGTTCCTGCCTTCCCTCTGTTTATCTTCCTCAACCTACAGGTTTATATACAGAGAAGGCCCATTCACTCGGGCCATTTTCGCCACATTCACCCACCATTCAGCGAATTTATTGGGGTGTAGCACCTCTTTCTCCACTCTCACCTTCCTTCTGAAGTGGTACTTAAAGAAAGGGATGAGTTGTTGTCCGGAGAGAAAGGTGTTTGCCCTCAGGCCTTTTAACCTCGTCCACCATATTACCTGTTTCGCCATAGCCAACAGACAGAGGAAAACCACCTCTCCTTCATTCTTAAATGAAGGCAGCGGGGTGATCCTCATGATGGACTCGGCTGACAACTGGATGCGTCCCATGCGTGACAGTAGCTGTTCGACATAATTCCACAGGTCGGTCACCCCTGGGCACTGAACAATTGTGTACAGAATGGTTTCTATGTCCTCTTGCATCTTGGACAGCTCCTCCATGCCTGTAGATTTTGTCTCGAACTGGTAGAGCTTCTCGGTAGCACTGCCAGGCCAGAGACCTCTGGAAGTTATACTGTTAATGACCAGTTTATTTCAACATAATATTTCAGGGTCATACCCACTTTTCAGAAAAGTGGTGCATACTATAGTTTTTGTAGTAGGTGCACATCACAATGTTCCCTTGAAGATTCCGCTCAAGCTACAGAGTCCTTTATATTTTTATATATATATATATATATATATATATATATTGGGTTTGTACCAGGAAGAGGCACCACTGATGCCCTCTTCCTTGTGAGGCAGTTACAGGAAAAGTACCTAGCTAAAAGTAAGCCACTCTACCTGGCATTCGTCGATCTCGAGAAAGCCTTTGACAGAGTTCCCCGTGCTGTAATCTGGTGGGCTCTTAGAAAACTAGAAGTAGATGAATGGCTTGTGAAAGCTGTACAAGCCATGTATAGGGGAGCAGTCAGCAAAGTTAGGATTAGCAATGAGTATAGCGAGGAATTTAGCGTACAGGTTGGTGTCCACCAGGGCTCTGTTCTTAGCCCTCTCCTGTTCATCATAGTCCTGCAGGCAATACCGGAGGAGTTTAAGACCGGATGCCCATGGGAACTCCTGTATGCAGATGACCTCGCACTTATAGCTGAATCTATAGTAGAACTAGAGAAGAAATTCCAAACTTGGAAGCAGGGACTAGAAAGAAAGGGTCTCAAAGTCAACATGACAAAGACTAAGGTCTTTTAAGTAGACGAGAAAACAGAACCCAGATCCCCTCAGGGAAATGGCCTTGCTCAGTATGTAGGAAAGGTGTAGGTAGGAACTCCATTCTCTGCCCCAAATGCAAACAATGGGTACACAAGAGATGTAGCGGGATCTCAGCAAGCTTAATTAAGAATGTAGGCTTCACATGCAGCAGCTGTGCTGGGACAGCAAGCAGCAAACAGCCACAGGAAATGAGTACCACCAATCTCTGGGAGGGCTCTGTAGAAACAGTAGACAGCTTCTGCTACCTAGGTGACCGAATTAGCAGCGGAGGTGCGTGTTCGGAAAGTACAACTAGGGTAAGAACGGGATGGAAGAAGTTCAGGGAACTACTGCCACTGCTAGCTGCAAAAGGCTTCTCCCTCAAAATGAAAGGCAGACTGTATGATGCGTGTATCCGAACAGCAATGTTACATGGTAGTGAGACCTGGGCGCTGAAGGTGGAAGACTTACATAGATTAGAAAGAAACGAAGCCTGCATGCTCCGATGGATGTGTAATAGTAATATATGCAAACGGCAAAGCATAAATGAATTGAGAGAGAGACTGAGCATCAGAGGAATCAAATGCTGTGTGCAGGAGAGGCGGTTGCGCTGGTATGGACATGTGATGCGTATGAAGGATGACAGCTGCATAAAAAGGTGCAGAGCACTAGAAGTCAATGGAAGCCGCGGAGTGGGGAGACCCAAGAAGACCTGGGATGAGGTGATAGGGCCAACCATACCCAGTTGCACCTCTCAAAGGCGATGACACACGACCGTGACCTCTGGCGTCACGCAGTAATACAGAGTACCCGACCGCCCATGGGTATAAGCTGAAGCATATAGATATGCCCCCCCCCCTCCCACTGCAAAGTGGTCGTGCAGGTGCCACGGCAAAAAAGCACCCAGCACTCACTGTAAATGAGGTTGGTGTTAGGAAGGGCATCCAGCTGTAGAAACCAAGCCAAAATCAGTTCCTGTGTGAGCAAGGCATGGTCAGGCGACCAGACACTACCCACAACAGGACAACCCGTCTAACCCATGCTAGCATGGAAGAACATGTAAAACGGTGATGATGATGATGTGTGTGTATTGAACAATGAAAATAAAACAAAAGTTGAAGATAGGTTGTTCATTGTTTTACGATCGTTTCAGAGGGTTGATTGATTATGGTAGATCAATATATTGACTAGCATGGTAGTGATTATGTCACTACCTATTTCTAGTCTCTGATTTGTTTCTGAGGAAGACAGTGCAATGGATCAATATCTAATGGATCAATATCTAAGTTAAAGCACCATATATGTATTTCACGATTTTTATCCATCTTTCAGATTTCTGTAAAGATTTGAAAATCTTTAACAAATCTCTGTATAAATTTACCAGTTGTTCTTATGAAGTTTATAAAAGGGATGTGGCTTTAACTGTATAGTGAGTAGTAATGAGAAGGAACGCAGCAGTTTTAGTGCACAATTTTTATGTTAAATCTAAGTTGTGTTAATGATAATGATAAATAATAATGAAATTATTGTGTACAGTGCTCAGGTGCACTATCACTCATAAAAGGTGCATGTATAGTACATAGAATAATATACAAATGTCAGGAAAATGAACAGTGTACGAGTCATGAAATACATGTGTGCATGTGTATGGTGGGGGGGATATCAGGTATAGTGTTGGCGAATCTCAGGAAGCATGGAAGTTTTAAAGGATGCAGTGTCTCGACAGCTAACAACTGATGCAGGTAGTTTGTTCCATGGAGGTTTTAAAGGATGCAGTGTCTCGACAGCTAACAACTGATGCAGGTAGTTTGTTCCATGGAGGTTTTAAAGGATGCAGTGACTCGACAGCTAACCACTGATGCAGGTAGTTTGTTCCATGGAGGTTTTAAAGGATGCAGTGCCTCGACAGCTAACAACTGATGCAGGTAGTTTGTTCCATGGAGGTTTTAAAGGATGCAGTGCCTCGACAGCTAACAACTGATGCAGGTAGTTTGTTCCATGGAGGTTTTAAAGGATGCAGTGCCTCGACAGCTAACAACTGATGCAGGTAGTTTGTTCCATGGAGGTTTTAAAGGATGCAGTGCCTCGACAGCTAACAACTGATGCAGGTAGTTTGTTCCATGGAGGTTTTAAAGGATGCAGTGACTCGACAGCTAACAACTGATGCAGGTAGTTTGTTCCATGGAGGTTTTAAAGGATGCAGTGACTCGACAGCTAACAACTGATGCAGGTAGTTTGTTCCATGGAGGTTTTAAAGGATGCAGTGACTCGACAGCTAACCACTGATGCAGGTAGTTTGTTCCATGCTTCAGCAACTCTGAGCATGAAAAAATGCTTCCGAAAGTCATCGGAGCTGTGCTGTTTTCTGATTTTTGTTGGCATGCCCACGGGTGTTAGACACATGGAAATCAAAAAGTGGCTCAGGGTTGTTGTTGGCAAGATGGTTAATCATGATGATAATGATTAACACAATTTATATTAAAATAATAAAAAAAGTGAGAGAAGACTGAAACACGTCACAAAAGAAGCCAACTTTGCCTTTCATCACTCTGCAGTAAATAAAGTACCAGTCCTATACTGGGGTTCGTGTAATTAACTACTCCCTCTCCCCATAAATTGTTGGCCTTGTGCCTAAATTATAAAGCATTATTATTAGTAATCAGACCATTCATTATACACGGTATGTCTATTATCATTAATGCATTAAAATGTATTAAAGTATTAAAACAACAATTCCAAAGACCTAATGTCAAACCAAAAAACCATTAAAATCTAATAAAATTAAAACAACAACAAACAACAAAAGTATGTCTCAGGATAGGATTTACCCCTCCCTCTTGGAAAAAAAAAAAAAAAAAAAAAATCAAAATTTTTAATAAAAGGTTATTTCAAGGCCACACACAATTGATTGATGGGGTCACCTACCAACACATGTTTAGTAGCTATGTGACTATAACCAGTTTTACAGGAACATTGATAGCTTCCTTCTGTATTGGTAGAGACATGTTGGCAGGGAGCATTTCTTGAAGAACATTCATTAATGTCTGTAAGAGAAGGTAAGATGATGAAGAAGAATAGAAGGAGAAGGAGGAGAAGAAGAAGTAGGAGTAGAAGAAGAAGAAGGAGGAGAAGAAGAAATAGGAGAAGAAGTAGGAGAAGAAGAAGTAGGAGTAGAAGAAGAAGGAGAAGTAGGAGTAGAAGAAGGAGAAGAAGGAGAAGAAGGAGGAGAAGAAGGAGGAGAAGAAGGAGAAGGAAAAAGAAGACAAAGAACAAATACATAAGAAAAGACTGATGTAAATTGAATGAGAGGGAGAAAGAGAAAAAAACAGTAAATGAAGAATAGAGAGAGAAAGTGACAAAGTGAGATAGGGTGAGAGGGGTGGGTGATATAGGGTGAGAGGGGTGGGTGAGATAGGGTGAGAGGGGTGGGTGAGATAGGGTGAGAGGGGTGGGTGAAAGAGAAGGAGATAGAAGGAAGGAAAGAAAAAGAAAGATGGTGTGAAACAGAGTGAATGAAATCTAAATGAGGAAGAAAGAAAAAGAGTAAGAGAGAAATATGGAAGTAAAGAACAAAACAGAGAGAGAGAGGGATAAAAACAGATAGAGAGAGAGTGAGATAATGAGAGAGAAATAGATAGAGGGAAGAAGAGGAAGAGAATAAATGAAAGAAAAAAAAGAGAGAAAGAGAGAGAGAAAAAGAGAGAGAGAGAGAGAGAGAGAGAGAGAGGGCAAAGAGCAAAAGAGAGAAAGAAGGAAAAAGCTAAAGTGAGAAGTGAAAAGACAGAAGAACTAAAAAGGAGTAAGACGGTCTATCTCTTCATCCACTGGAAATCTGTTACAAAATTTCAACAAATTGAATTTAAATTAAAAAAAATATATTCCACCTTCAAGAAAGTTCAGCTTTAAATTGAATTTATTTTGCATTAAGGAATAATAATAATAATAATGATAATACAGGTTGACACTCGGCAGGGTTTGGGAAAGAAGCAGAATTCAAAGGAGGTTCCAAATAACAACAACAACAACAACAATAATAATAATAATAATATGTATGATAATTAAAATAGAAAAAATTTCATAATAAAACAATAACCAGATAATAAAACGAAAGAAAATAATAAAGTAAATGATTATAAAAAAAATACATAAATAGAGGATTCAAAAACAATAAATTTAAAAAAAAAAAAAAAGATAAAAATAAAATTAAAAAATAAAACAAAATAAGGAATATACAATTTTAATAACAATTCCAATAATAACAATTAAACAAAAATTAAATACAATAAAAAGAAAAGTAACAATATAATAATGATTTTATTCTTTCTTTCTTATTTGTTTATAATAGTGAAACTATAAAATGAAAATATATTGATAATAATACAAATAATGATATTAATGAAACAATGAATAAATGTGCAATTAATTTTAAAGAATTTTTGGATAAAAAACAATAAAACGAGAGGCAAATATCAGCAAAGTTTAGGCAACATTTGTATCTGCTGTTGTTATTAGTTGCATCTGTTGCATCTGCAGAAATGGTATCAGCAGTCAATGTTTGATGCAACAACTGCTGCAGTTGAGAAATAAGAACTGCTAGCAACTACAACAAGAAGTCAATAAGGAGACACAAAAAGGGAACTGCTTTGGGAAATAGTAGCCTCTTGCTAGAAATAGTAGTCAAATTTCTTGTAAATTATATACTACTGCTTTAAAAAAAGAAGGCCATATTGAATGTTAAATGATTATATCTCTAGATTAGATGCACTATGCCTGGGGAAAAAGACAAGTCACTCCTCACAATTGGAATGGCTTTGATCATAGTAAAATCTGGAATCTGAGAAGATTGGTAAGAGTCTAATTTGGCAACATTCCACCATTTCTCCCTTTGACTATAGTTCTGCTCAATCAGGTTTGACTTGAGGCTAAACAAGAAGAAGCCAAAGAGGGGGTCTCTATATAGTCACTTGACCTGCTAGAAATTGCAGCCAACTCCAATCATTAAAAAGAAAGAACATAGGATGGTCACAGTAGGAGTGTCTTTAATGATAGTTTTACTTGAGTAGAGCTGGGCTGGGGTTTACAGTCAACAACAACTTCCTGAACAGAAACAACAACTACAACAGTGAAAAGTATAGTAAAAACAACTGTAATAGCAAATACAACAAAAAAACAACTGGAATGAGAACTGAGATAATTGTAACAACTGTGGTAGCAACAGAGACACAATACAACAACTACAACAACTACACTAGCAACAGAGACACAATACAACAACTACAACAACACAAGCTATGGTCATAGAGACACTAACAAAAGAGCAATAACAATATTTGTTACAGCAATTGTTGCAACACTAGCAACAATGCCAGAAATATGTACTGCAACAATGGCAACAGCAATAATTGTTTCTACTTTTGGCACAAGGCCAGCAATTATCCCAGTGCATTACTGGTACTTTATAGCAACAATGCCAGAAATATGTACTGCAACAATGGCAACAGCAATAATTGTTTCTACTTTTGGCACCAGGCCAGCAATTATCCCAGTGCATTACTGGTACTTTATTTTATCGAACCCGTAAGAATGAAAGGCAAAGTTAACCTCGGCGGGATTTGAACTCAGATCATAAAGCGAGGTAACTCTATGCTTCAAAGCATGGCGCCCGACCCTCTGCCAATACTGCCAATTCACCTAATGACAAGAATTGGTACATATGTAGTTGGTTAACCCTTTAGCATTTAAACCAACCATATCTGGCCAAAATTCTCTCACCCCTTTCTGTTCAAACCAGCCATAACTGGCTGCTCATACTTATTTTAAGGCATTGTTCTCAAAATAAATAATATCAAATTCTCATAGATTCAATATTATTTGAGATAATTATGTGAGATAATTATGTGAGATAATTATGTGAGGTAATTATGTGAGGTAATTATGTGAGATAATTATGTGAGGTAATTATGTGAGGTAATTATGTGAGGTAATTATGTGAGGTAATTATGTGAGATAATTATGTGAGATAATTATGTGAGGTAATTATGTGAGATAATTATGTGAGGTAATTATGTGAGGTAATTATGTGAGGTAATTATGTGAGGTAATTATGTGAGGTAATTATGTGAGATAATTATGTGAGATAATTATGTGAGGTGATTATGTGAGGTAATTATGTGAGATAATTATGTGAGGTAATTATGTGAGGTAAAGGGTTTATGGTGAAAATACAAAGTAAATGTAGAGTAATATAAATGCTAAAGGGTTAAGAGATGTGTTGTGTGGTTTTAGAGTTTGATCTGACCTCGGGGCAATTTGGACATCATCATCATCGTTTAACATCCATCTATCATGCTAGCATGGGTAAGATGGGTTGACCCCTAGAGAGAGAATCAGGTCAGAGGACCATGTTTAGCTCACCCGGGGCAGATTTTGGCTGGGTTTCTACAGCTGGATGCCCTTCCTAACGTCAACCACATTTACAGTGTGTACCAAATACTCAGCTTGATCAATGCATTCCAATTGACATTTGGCAGATGAAACCTGGGGAAGTCCATTATGTATGTATCTCTATATAAACGTTGTCTGTGTGTCTACATTTTATTCAGAAACTACAAAACAAACACCCACAAAACCATAGGTAATAATAGATATTATTTAATGTCTATTCTTTGACAGAAATTATGTAAATTGATGGCTGCAGCTTGGAAAAGTCCATCTCCCCCATACTAATATTTAGAGCAAGTTAGGGGTTGGGAAATATAGATGATGTCTGAGGTAGGGATTATGGGGGATGTCTTAATTATAATATAGAAAGTTCATGATAGGCTTTGTATTTACAAATGTAGTTTTTAAGAGTCTGGAATCCAATGGTCTTATACACGAGATGTTTTGTTTATTGTTTTCTGAGTGTATTGTTTATGTATAGAGCATTCGATGGTTGCTTTGTATTTGTTCTGGGTGTGTCTGTGTTCAGATTGTGTGTTTGACAGTACTACTTGCATGTTTGCATATATATATATAAAGTGGTCGTGTAGCTGACATGACAAAAAGCACAGTCCACACTGTAAAGTGGTCATGTAGGAGACATGACAAAAAGCACATCCCACAGTCCACACTGTAAAGTGGTTGTGTAGGAGACATGGTAAAAAGGCTCCCAGTCCAAACTGTAAATGTGGTTGGTGTTAGGTAGGGCATCCAGCAGTAGAAGACCTACCAGAAACAGTTTTATATGAGCGAGACACAGTCACCTGACCAATCTTGCCTCAAGTGGGACAAACCTGGCCAACCCATGCTAGCGTAGAAGATGAACGTTAAACGATGATGATGATGATATATATATATATATAGTGTATATGTGTAATGTATGCATATGTGTATATGTATATATATATATATATATACGGTAGTTATTGATAGTAAGTAAACTGGTTGGAGCAATATTATTTACATATATATCATTATTCATCATCATACAGGGAAGATTTGTATAACATTTATTTTGATATCTAAAGCAGCATACTCTGTTTATAATTTGATGCAACTAATCAACACATTATAGCGTAGATTTGAAATTCTTATTGATGGAGAAAATATTTATGGAGTTTTAATATTTTTATATTTACATACTTCTATCCCAAAATGTAGACATTTTGTCTTTCAATAATTTCCTTTATTCTGATCTTTTTCAACTTATTCCTGAGTACCTTGGCAATGTGTGTGTGTGTGTGTGAAATAAAACAAAACAAGATTGAAAGAAAAAGTATAATTAAGTCACAGAGAAAGACATGTTTATGCATGCACATGTGCATGCATGTATGTGTATAAGTATAGAGGATATTTATGTATTAAAAAGTTCAAATAATAAAACTTTGTGGCAATATTTTGAAGGCAATGCATAAATAAAACTCATGATGATATAGCAAATGTAGAAAAACAATGCTTCATTGTGAAATAATCAATCCAGATATTTTAGCACTTTACCTTAACTTGAAAATTTGGGGATTGTCTTCTACACCCAGTTGCCTTGTACACCAGCATATACGATATTTACATAAAATTTTCAGTTGGTGAAAATTATCAAAATATTGACCACGAATATAAGCTGACCCTCCATTTTATCATCGAATTTTTGGTCACATATTCATCATCATCATCATTTTACGTCCACTTTTCCCTGCTTGCAAGGATGGGACAGGAACTGATTCTGGCTGGATTTCTACAGCTGGATGCCCTTCCTAACACCAACCTCATTTACAGTGAGTGCTGGGTTCTTTTTTGCCATGGCACCTCCACAACCACTTTACAGTGGAATGATATGAACCCCAGTCCCTATCATCTCATTTCTACAGCTGAGTAAACTGGAGCAATGTGAAATAAAGTGTCTTGCTCAAGGAAACAACACTCGGTCTGAGAACTGAACTCACAACCTTTCGATTGCAAGGCCAATGCTCTAACCACTAAGCCATGTGCTTCCTCAGCTAATATTTGAGTATATTACAGTAATTGTCTAAAACCCTTGAAGAATGTTCTCTAATATGACTATTTTCTAACAGGTTGAGAGTCTAAACGACACTTTCTTCTTAATTTGAAGAGAAAGAGGTTTCAGAGAATGATATATCTTTAACCCTTTCAATACCAACCTACTGACCCTGACTATGTGGAAAAATAAATATCCGTTTTAAAGTGTTCCTGTTTAAATTCAAACCTTCCAGCAGCCAAACTACAAGGACATATTTGGGGCTCTGCTAGAGTCAGCAGCACCACACACAACCACTTGTTGCTAACCTCCAAGGAAACAAAATGAGACTAACGAGGGAGATTGTATTATAATGATGGAGTTTCAAATGGAAATGAAATTCATGGAACCTTATAATACACAGAAGTATAGGATCAAAGTGGAAACAACAACATATAATATAATAAGAAAAGAAGAGAAAAAAAAACTGAAAAGAAACAAAGTTGAAAGGAAAAGGGAGAAAAAGAATTATTGAAATAATTATCCTACAAAGTATCCTGTCTAATGGAACGGCAGCTGAACCTTCTATCTATTCTGTGTGTGCTATGTATTTAATTTTGTGGATTGTAACAAATACTACATATATAACACATTCTGAATAAATGATGGCAATTCAAGACCATCAGTTCACTTTCTAACTAAATACTTTTATCTACGAATTCTCCAAGTCAAATTTCTCATTATTGAAATTATATGTAAATCCTTTTGTTAAGATATTTCAAATACCATCTTCATAATAAGAAAGTTAGTTATAACTACACCCAATTTTTAAACACCATCTTCATACTAAGATATTCTAAACACCATCTTTATACTAAAAAAGTTAGTTATATTATAACTACACACTTTTAAATATTATTTTAAACAAATTTGACAATCATAGTCAGTGTCTTTTAGTAGAAATAGAATAATAAAAAGGTTAAATAAAGAACTGCATATTGTATGTAATGCTAGGTATGAGGATTAAGTTAAACCATTAAATGTGAATACAATGAAGTTGATAGAAAGATTGCTGAATGTAGATTCAAGTAGAAAGCAAAGCATAACCAGCAAGCTTTGAAGAGAAACGTCTCTTATAAGCAGTTGCAGAAGATATGAAGAGTGTACACAGCACTATGTTGAGACATAGTGAGTAGGCAGATTGTTTTCTTTTCAATATGAACTAGAGTGTTAGTGACTACGGACAAGGAGGTACCATGTTATTTTTACCATTTATTAATCTACTTCACATAATATTAATTCTTTCAACCACACAAATCAATGAGAGAACCTCTACATGGTGGCTTTTTTAAGTACCAGTAATACATGGGGTTTAAATCAAGGTAAAGAAACATTTTTCTCTCATAAAACATCCCCTAACATCTGAGATGAGATATGAATATTGAAGACTTCAATTAGCAGATTGCTATCTTAATGATCTGTTCAGCTGTGAATCTCTGTTAATTATAGGATACATTTAGCAATAATGAGGAATAAAATTGGTTTAATTGAAATAAAAGACTTGTGAAGACATTGTTTGAAGGTTGGCATTAACATTTTAAAGCAAAATAATGAGATCCCACTAACCAATTTTGTGTGATTGATTTTTCATTTAATATAACTATCATTCAAATCTCTCTCTCTTATATATATATATATATATATATATATAGAAAGGCTTCTACAGGACTATATTTATACTCTGCTTTGTATTGAGTACCTTACTTACTGTGGTTACCCCCGATTGAACCCGGGATAAACATATATATATGTGTGTGTGTGTGTGTACACACACATATATATATAGTTTAGAGATTGTAACATCAAGTTACTCGTCCATATTATTATTATTATTATTATTATTATGATATGTGTGTGCGTGTGTGTCAGTACTCCAGTATTGATCTGCTCCTTTGATTTGAGTCCTCATGTCAGATGAGCAGATTAATACTGGAGTCAGGTTCATTACATCGATCAAGAGCTTGAGCCAATCATTTGTGAAGCATGTAATGTTCAATCATCATAATCATCATCATCATCATTTAACGTCCATTTTTCATGCTTCCATGGGTTAGACATGTTGTCACATTATGAGATGAACCAGGTCAGGAGACCATGTCTTGCTCATATGCATCTATATTTTGGTTTGGCATAACAAAAATTTATGGTTATATCTCCTGTATTATTCTACAGCAGATCTCAAAATTTAAAAAAGCAGATGTTAAATGATTATTATTGTTATTATTATTATGTCTTTAATCTGGGGAATTAGCTAGCTTCATGTATGGCAATTTATGTAATTTATGATAAAGTCTGTGTTTAGTTTCAACTGGATTTTTTTACATCATGAAAATTATGAAATGCTAAATTGTTCCCATCTATAGTGTCCCTTTTTTAGTTTTATTATTATATATATTTTTTTTATTGATTATTGATTATTCTAATGGTGGAATATTTTTAACTGATGATTCTTAATGGATGGTAATTTATTTTGGCACAAGGCCACATATTTTCCAGGGGCAAAGTGTAATCAATTAAATCTCCCCACCAAAAGTCAGTTTTGCTGTGATTAAAACTCAGAACATCAAGGGATATAAATAAATACTGCCAGGCATTTAGTTTCACATTCTGCTCATTCAAATACACTATAGCTTCTAAGTATTACTCTATTACATGTTCCAGAAGAGAGGCTGAGGCCATGCTGGAGCACTCAGGTCTCAAAATTAACAATGCAATTAAAATCTTTTTTGCATTAATTTTGTAATTTTAGTGAATATTCTTAACTAATATTTGATGTTGAAATTTTGATTATTATAATGTAAATTTCTTTGGAAAACCTTTCTGAACAAATTCTTGTATTAGCAAGTTGGCAGCCATAATTGCCAGAATGTTTGAAATTATCATGATTCATTTGATCTCACAGCTAGCATTGTTTGTTGACCATTCATTGTTGTCTTAAGAAGGCATATTAACAAGATTTACATATTGGTTGTGACAACTTAAGAAACCAATGTTGGCAATACACTCATAGATGGTTCTATATTTACATTTGTATGTAATAATTCTTGATGCCTTAAAAAGACATCAATAAATAGGATTTGTATATTGATTAGTGACAATTTAAGAAAAGAATTATAGCAAAAACACGTAGGTTGTTCTATATTATATTAGTCTATAGCAATATTTCTGGATATTTGAAAAAGAGATATAAACAAGATTTGTATATTGGTTGTGACAACTCAAGAACACAACTATAGTCAGCAGACACTTATACATAGTTCTGTACCTGTACTATAGTCAGACACTTATACATAGTTCTGTACCTGTACTATAGTCAGACACTTATACATAGTTCTGTACCTGTATATATATTAAGCAAGAAAACACGAATATGTAGATGAAAACAAAAATGAACTTGTACTTTAAATAATCATATTATAGAGACTTAATACATAGGAAGCAACGTATTCACAACCATCATAATTTAACGTCTGCTTTCCCTGCTAGTAAGGGTTGGACTGATTGTCACAGACAAAACCAGTATTTAATCAGAGTACTGATCTCTCAGACAAGCCAGAGGGCCAAAATCTCCCGATACTCATGTAAAAGTCAATCTCAAAATTGTTAAAAACATTAGCCAATTCACAGAGGTTGGCTGTGTTTTCTGTGATGATGGAGATGCTGAAATTAGTGTGAAATGTAGAATTAAGAAGGTGACAGCAGTATTTCAGTAAATATATAAAATCTAGGCCATGAATACACTGGACACCAACATTACGACCCACCTATAAAATACCACTGCACAACTAATGTGGCTATATGTAAATTAAATGTGAAAGATAAACTGTAAAAATCACCAAAATGTTGAATATCATTTGTCAAGGAAAAATTCTAAGAATTTCTTACCATGATCTTATCAGAATCAAAAGGAAAGAGAAGTCCACTGAATCTTTCAGGGGCACCTGTGGGTTGTCGTCACACACAAGGGAAACAGGGAAAAAAACAACCTGTTAGGAACACTGTAGGAGAACTGCCATTTGATGTATAAACTTGTGTGGAGTTGACTATCTACTGATTCTACCTCCTTTTCACAAGAGTAATAATTCTTTCTTACATTGTTACAAAGCTGGTATTCTGGGAGAGGGGAAAGCTGATTATATTAATCAAGTACTTAACTAATATTTAATTTTATCAACACGAGATGGATGAAAGGCAAAGTTGACTTTGGTGGGATTTGAACTCAGAACTACCAAGTCGTAACTAAATGCCATAAAGCATTTTGTCCCAAACTCTACTGATACTGCCAATCTACTGCCCTTAAAAGAAAAAAAAATAGTAATAATTGTTTCTGATTTAGGTACAAAGCCAACAATTTTGGGGGAGGGAAGAGTTGATTAAATCAACCCTAGTGTATTACTGGTACTTTATTTTATTAACCCCAGAAGGATGAAAGGCTAACCTAACCTTGGCAGGATTTGAACTGAGAACATAAAGGGCTGTAACTATATGCATCAAATAATTGTTTCTACTTTAGGCACAAGGCCAGCAATTACCCAGTGCATTAGTGGTACTTTATTTTATCGACCCCGTAAGGATGAAAGGCAAAGTTAACCTCGGTGGGATTTGAACTCAGATCGTAAAAGGACGTAACTCTTTGCGTCAAAGCATGGCGTCCAACCCTCTACTGATACTGCCATGAAGTAGTTAATATTTTTAGTAAATCCTTCAAATTTTTTCATTAATTAATTCATATACAATACATTTCATTATAAATGTGGTAATAAAAGGGTTAAAACAGTTGTTAGAGGTGAAGTAATATATAGGTGGTGGTGTAGTCACATATTTCTTTCATTAACTTACCAACACATTCTTTGCTATTCTGTAGCTGATAGCCTGGCCTACATCCACATTGATAGCCCCCAACGGAATTCTTGCAGATTTGATGACAGCCGCCATTTCCAGCAGAACATTCATCAATGTCTAAAATATAAGACACCGAAAGAAAAGAAAATGATACATTGTTAAAGCAAATCATGAATTGAAATTATACACTCTCTGGAAAAAGATTTGAAGTGATGTAAATGTTTATCTGATGACTTCATTGTATTATGTTTAGCACTCACACTATCAGTGCCAGATTTAATGAGGGGCAAAGGGAGTAACTGCCCCAGAACCTGAAGATTGCGAAAGCATGAAAATACTTGTTCATTTAACATTTAATATTCTACCATACTATTTCATTATCATATCATTATAATTTTAAAGGATTGTAAATAAAACGAGTAAATCAGACAAAGTTGGAATTCCTTTTATTAATATGTATATATATATATATATATATATATATATATATATATATATATATATATATATACGTGTGTGTATATATATAGATATATATATATATATACGTGTGTGTGTATATATATATATATATATATATATATATATATATATATATATATATACATATATATATATCATCATCATCGTTTAACGTCCATCTTCCACGCTAGCATGGGTCTGGACAGGAATTGTCTCACTTGAGGCAAGATTGGTTGTCTTGCTCAGGACTGTCTGGCGGGTTTTCTACGGCTGGATGCCCTTCCTAACACCAACCACGTTTTCAGTGTGAACTAGGAGGTTTTTACCGTGTTACCTACACAGCCACATTACAACGTGGACTGTGTGTTTTTTTTGTCGTGACACCTACACGACCTCATTTATTTAGGACTGGATGTTGTGGTACCAACATAGCTTTACATCGAAAGGGGTGGTGTAGATGGCGGTGGGGGTAGGGGTAGTGGGACGGGGGTGTATTTTTGTTAGAGGTGCCTACTGACTGTAGGTTTCATTTTGTACTCAGGCAAGGCGGGTCTTCTGTATTAATACATGGCGCTAAAGATCTCGGTCAAGTGTGTGAGGTCGGATTTTATCAAGTCGTCCTAGGTTTTTCTGGGTCTGCCTACTCCGTAGCTACCGTCTATTTTGATCGGCCTGCACTTTTTTATACAGCTGTCGTCTTTCATGCGCATCACGTGACCATACCAATGTAGTCTTCTCTCGAGTAAACAACATCTGATCCCTCTTATTCCTAATTTCTCACTTAGTTCATTTATGCTTTGCCGCTTGCATATTACACATCCAACGGTGCATGCAAGCTTTGTTCCTCTCCAGTCTGCATAGATCCTCTGCACACAAGGCCCATGTCTCACTGCCATGTAACATCACTGTTCATATGCAGGCATCATACAGCCTGCCTTTTATTTTTAGAGAGAAACCTTTAGCGGCTAATAGTGGTATAAGCTCTCTGAACTTTTTCCATCCCATTCGGACTCTAGCTACAGTACTTTTGGAGCACCCTCCACTACTGCTGATTTTGTCACCCAGGTAACGGAAGGTGTCCACTATTTTTATAGAACCATCTGGGCAATGGAATGATCTAGTATTCTGTGGGCATTTGCTGCTACTTATTGCACCAGAGCACCGGCCACATATAAAATCTATATTCTCAGTTAGCTTACCTGTGATCCCACTACATCTTTTATGCACCCATATTTTGCATTTAGGATATAAAATGGAGTTTCTGCCTACCCCTTTCCTACAGACTGAGCATGGCCATTTCCCAGATGGGACCAGTGCCCTATTCTCCTTCCTACATATTAGGACTTTAGTATTAGACAAGTTAACTTTAAGGCCTTTTGATTCTAGGCCTTGCTTCCATGTTTGGAATTTCTTCTCTAGTTCAGCCATTGATTCGGCTATGAGGGTTAGATCATCTGCGTATAGAAGTTCCCATGGGCAGCCGGTCTTGAACTCCTCCGTTATAGCTTGGAGGGCGATAATAAATAGGAGGGGGCTAAGGACTGAGCCCTGATGAACACCAACTTTTATGCTAAACTCTTCACTATATTCGTTGTTAATTCTAACCTTGCTGACTGTTTCTTTATACATGGCTTGTATAGCTCTCAGACCTAGTTTTCTAAGAGCCCACCAGATAATGGAGCGGGGGACTCTGTCAAAGGCTTTCTCCAGGTCTACAAAAGCTAAGTAGAGGGGTTTACTTTTAGCTAGGTACTTCTCTTGTAATTGTCGTACAATGAAAAGAGCGTCTGTGGTACTTTTACCTGACACAAACCCGAACTGCCTTTCATCTAGATCAATTCGCTCTCTGATTAGTTGCGCTATTACTTTTTCTGTGACTTTCATGACCTGGTCAATTAATTTAATGCCTCTATAGTTTCCCCTATCTAGGGCATCTCCTTTACCCTTGTAGCAGTTAATGAGGATGCTGCTACGCCAGTCCTTATTCTGTATAACTTGGTTTACTATCCGGGTGACCATATTGTGTCCCACCGTTCCAGATGCTTTCAGCATTTCAGCAACTATTTCCGAAGGCCCAGCCGCCTTGCCCGTCTTTATATCTTTGATTGCCTTACTTATTATACTACCTTCAGCTTGCACTGCTGGTCCCTCTATTGGATCGATGTGGGGGAGACTGTCTTTCTCCCATTTATTCTCCTAAATTTAGTAGCCTTTCGTAGTGACACTTCCAAGCTACTATCTTATCAGCGTCAGTGATAGCAAGTACCCCATTATCATTACGGACACGCTTCTCCCCGACAATATCACGGTTCTCCTTGACACATTGTCTAGCAATCCTGAACACCTCACGTTTTTGGTTCTCACATTGTAGAACATGCTTGAACTTTCTTTCCTCTGCTTCTCTTCTTGCGAAGTACACTTGTCTCCTAGCTTCCCTCCTGGCCACTTGATAGTCTTCTCTACTTCCACCACTAAGTTACTCTCCTCCTGCCTATAGGTCTGCTCCAGCCACAGATTTCATCTGTCGCCTTCAGCAGGTTAACTTTCAGGAATTCCCACTGTTCCTCTATATTGTACGACTCTAATTGCTCTTCCTTACTGTCAAAAGCATCAAGTAATATGCTTTTAAATTTATTACTGGCTGTGGGGCCCTTTAACTTCCATATTTTTCTCCTAAGGATAGTCCTCCTCTGTTGTCGAGTACGTCTTGTCCTGACTATGAGGTCGCTATCTATGAGGCTATGTTGGGCGGTGCATTCTTCATGGGGGAGGGATTTAGTGTTTACAACAGACACTCTGTCTTGCCTTCTGGTAAGGATATAATCTATCTGACTGGCGTGTTCCCCTGATCTATAGGTGATCAAGTGATTGTCTCGTTTTTTGAAGTTTGTGTCACAGATAGTTAGATTATTTGCGTCACAAAATTCCAGGATTCTGGAGCCTTCCTCATTTCTAGTACCAAACCCATAGCCTCCATGGATTCCATCATAGCCGTCGTGTGTGAGTGTGTGTGTGTGTATATGTGTGTATATGTGACTATGTAAATGGGTATTATGTTAAGTGCATGTCTAAATCAAATACAAAATGGATGTTTTCTCAAAGTGACCAATGGAAAAGATATAAAATAATTATAGCTTGGAACTAAAAGGTAGAAGTATCTTACAAAAGACAGCAATTCTTATGTGTCAAGTGAAGTGGCAGTGAAGTATTTAAAAATTAATGGGAAAACTGATGTGTCACCTACCAGTTCCACTGTAGAATATATGAAGGTAGGAACAGATTTATTATATACTACTCACATATACACACATTCATACATACATACATTGCTAGCAGGGAAAGCCAACATTAAAACATACATACATACATATATACATTCATACATAGATACATACATATATACATACACACATAAGATAAATCAACAAGGAACAGTACAATGATATAACAATAGAGTTGGAAACTAGTCTCAATGTTTATGTCAGTAGGACCTGATCAGAAAATAGAAAGAGAGAGAAGAGATTATGTTTGGGAAAGAAGGAAAAAGATAATAGACATATATACGAGATGGTCACCTGACCCAACTTGCCTCAAATGGGACAAACCCATCTAAGCTATGCTAGTATGGAAGATAGACATTAAATGATGATGATTATATATATATATGTGGTTCGCATTAGGAAGGGCATCCAGCCATAGAAAACAAGCCCAAATCAGTTCTTTATGAACAAAACACACTGTGACTGGCAAACACAAGTTATCATCATCATCATATTCCAGTATCATTTCTGTCACCCTACTGTCATAACATTTTATCAAGGTCTCTTCTATTTCTGTCACCCCACTGTCATAACATTTTATCAAGGTCTCTTCTATTTCTGTCACCCCACTGTTGTAACATTTTATCAAGGTCTCTTCTATTTCTGTCACCCCACTGTTGTAACATTTCATCAAGGTCTCTTCTATTTCTGTCACCCCACTGTTGTAACATTTTATCAAGGTCTCTTCTATTTCTGTCACCCCACTGTTGTAACATTTTATCAAGGTCTCTTCTATTTCTGTCACCCCACTGTCATAACATTTTATCAAGGTCTCTTCTATTTCTGTCACCCCACTGTTGTAACATTTTATCAAGGTCTCTTCTATTTCTGTCACCCCACTGTCGTAACATTTTATCAAGGTCTCTTCTATTTCTGTCACCCCACTGTCATAACATTTTATCAAGGTCTCTTCTATTTCTGTCACCCCACTGTCGTAACATTTTATCAAGGTCTCTTCTATTTCTGTCACCCCACTGTCGTAACATTTTATCAAGGTCTCTTCTATTTCTGTCACCCCACTGTCGTAACATTTTATCAAGGTCTCTTCTATTTCTGTCACCCCACTGTCGTAACATTTTATCAAGGTCTCTTCTATTTCTGTCACCCCACTGTTGTAACATTTTATCAAGGTCTCTTCTATTTCTGTCACCCCACTGTCGTAACATTTTATCAAGGTCTCTTCTATTTCTGTCACCCCACTGTTGTAACATTTTATCAAGGTCTCTTCTATTTCTGTCACCCCACTGTTGTAACATTTTATCAAGGTCTCTTCTATTTCTGTCACCCCACTGTCGTAGCATTTTATCAAGGTCTCTTCTATTTCTGTCACCCTACTGTTGTAACATTTTATCAAGGTCTCTTCTATTTCTGTCACCCCACTGTCATAGCATTTT
>OZ024746.1:2464788-2562288 GCA_964016885.1 Eledone cirrhosa
CAAACTTTAACTTTATAGAACATAACTAGAGTGCCACTTGGTGGTTGCAGTAAAAGTATGGTTTCTGATAATAGCATATCTTGTAGTTATTGTTGCTAATCAAAAGCCTTCCAGCCATGACCATCCTGTCATGTTTTCCGAGGGATCATATCATTCGACTAGCCGAATTACCTGCGCCTTGCTGCGTTTCACACATTTTTTTTTGTAAGAAAATGATGATTGATTTTAAGTCAGTGATATAATTTATGGAGAAAAAATAAAGGGAAAATGTTAAAAAAGTAGAGGCATTAACTAATAATTTTTGTCGTCATAATTCTAGTGATGTTTTGCCATAGATAAAATATCTAAATTAGCCAAATTTTACTATAAAAGAGAGGTGCTTTTTTTTGTTGATTTACGTTTAATTAATAGAAAAAACCCATGATAATAGAGGTTCCAATACTCAAGTTATGGGCTTCCAAAATTTTCACTATAGGGGATTTAACCCCCATTAGGGTGTCTTAATATTATTAAAATTTGCTGAAATTTTGTGAATAGGCATCACATTTTGTCATTTACCTATAGTTTAAATTTCATATAAATCAAAGGGAAAATATTTTCAGTGGGGATTTGTGCCCCCGGGGAACCCTTTGATTAAACTGAAATATACTAGAAGTTGATGGAAACCGCGGAGTGGGGAGACCCAAGATGACCTGGGATGAGGTGATAAAAGCCGACTATACCCAATTACACCTCTCAAAGGCAATGACACACGACCGTGACCTCTGGCGTCACACAGTAATACAGAGTACCCGACCTCCCATGGGTACATGCTGAAGCATATAGACAATATGCCCCCACACTCCCCACCACAAGGTGGTCGTGGAGGTGCCACGGCAAAAAAGCACCCAGCCCACACTGTAAAGTGGATGTGTAGGCGCCACGAAAAAGCACCCAGCACTCACTGTAAATGAGGTTGGTGTTAGGAAGGGCATCCAGCTGTAGAAATCAAGCCAAATCAGTTCCTGTATGAGCAAAGCATGGTCAGCCGACCAGACACTGCCCACAACAGGACAACCCGTCTAACCCATGCTAGCGTGGAAGAACGGACGTAAAACGGTGATGATGAGGATGATGATGATACTTATCCAAGTACCCTGGGCAATATAGTTTCAGAATATATATAGTTGGGGGTCTATCTCCAAAACCATAGGAGGAGTTCATGAACATACAAACAAACAGACAGACAGGAACTACAACTTTATATATATAGATATGTTCTTTTCTAAGATGGTAGAAAAAGGATTTGAAAGAAATTTGGCTGCTATTTCTAGGACAGTGAGCAATCCTATAGAAGCTCCAACTTTAGCTTACATATACTAAGTGGTCATATTTACAGTGGGGGTAGTAGTAGAAGTAGTAGCAGTGAGTAGGACAAACATTATTTCAGTCCAAAATCTATTGCCTGGTTTAACATCCCCTTGTCATTAAGGGCTTTTAATGGTGGTGTTCACACTGTTGTAAGTATGTGGACTAGGTCTCTGATCTAAGGACAGATAAGTTATATTTTCATAAATTTCTTCCAAGTGTATTAAGCCACAAGTCACAGTTTCTACTTCTCTTTCCTCCCCCAGACTTAGAGATCCTACAAAAGATCTGATGGAACAGTGTTTTACTTTTATATAATTGTTATCATTTAGCACCAGGCTAATCCCTGTTCAAACAGACTTATGATTAAATACATTCCAGCCATGACCATCCCATCTTTTGAGGGGTTTGTAGGTTAATGTTATCCATTATGTAGATTATGTAAATGGTAGGGTGTGATTTGAGGCATATTTTGCTATTATTTCAAGTTGATGATATGGACTCTGTTGTAGTGAAGGCAACCCATCTAGGAGAGCAGTGATTCTAAAATCACTGTTTAATGATTTACCAGTTTTCCCTTTAAAACACTGCTAGATGATTGTAAAACCAAGTGATATTGTTCCCTTTCAAAAATGTCACTGGTAGCAATCAATTTGAGGAATTTGACCTTCCACAGAGGGACTTTCTTGACAAACAGATAACCTTACAGCTTAATTGCACTTTGACTGCATACCAATAGGCAAAACTCCAGCAGTCAGGACTTTAAAGAAAGATTAGGTATATTTTTGTCTATTTGCTCTTCACACTTGTAATTATATATATATATTTCTATGCTGCTCTTTGACATCTTTGGTAGCACTTTTATTGATAATCTAAGTCCCAGGATACAATGTATTTCAGAAAGCAAAGATTTAAACTAACAAGGCCAGTGGAATATAAGACACAAACTTAGAATAATAAAAGATTTAATGAGATTAAAAAGTAAATAAAAGGATTATACACAACTTACCTATACACTGTTTAGTATTGCTAAGTTTATAACCTGGTCTACATTCACAATAGTAGCTTCCTGCTGTGTTTTTACAAATATGTTGGCAGCCACCATTTGCTTGAGAACATTCATTGATATCTAGAGAGAATAATAAGGCTCTGTATATAAAATATTGTTTTTACTTTAGGCACAAGGTCAGCAATTAACCAGTGCATTACTGGTACTTTATTTTATCGACCCGTAAGGATGAAAGGCAAAGTCAACCTCGGCGGGATTTGAACTCAGATCGTAAAGGGACGTAACTTTGCTTGGAAAGCATGGCGTCCGACCCTCCACTGATACTGCCAATCCACCGCAATTATATATAAAATATATCTGTATATAAAATATTGTACTGTTATATGTATGTTTGTCTATGTGTGTGTGTGAGTGTGTGCACCCACTCACATATATATATATATGTATATACATATACATATATACATATATAGATATATACATATATAGATGTGTTTAACTAATATATATTATCATATTACTATATTGTTCTCCAGAGTTGTTTTTCCTTGTTGACTTTTCACACACACACACACATGTAAATGAGGTTGGTGTTAGGAAGGGCATCCAGCTATAGAAACCAAGCCAAAATCGGTTCTGTATGAGCAAGACATGGTCACCTGACCTGGCATTGCTCACAACAGGATAACTCATCTAACCCATCCCAGCATGAAAACATGGATGCAAAACGATGATGATGATGTATATATATATATAAATTAAGTATCGTCTTCCTGCTTTCCTTTGGTTGCAACGTTTTTTGAAATATTTATTTCTGCGTCCACAGATTGATTTTTTTTTTAGTTTCAGAAGATCCCGTTAAAGGTGAAAGCAGCGATTCTTTGCTTAAACTTTAATCTGTTATTTTAATAAATATTTGCTCTACGGTTTTATATATATTTATATATATATATTATCTTTATTGAGCCCTCTTTGGATTTTAGTCTTCACACTTATTATTATCCATTGCTTCTGCTATAATGTACAACAGTAAGTGAATTTATACTTCTGTTTTTCTATGAAAAGAATCAGTATGTTATCAATTTGGTTTAATATATTTTTAATGAACAACCAACTAAATTAATAGAACAGTATTAATTTTGATTTTCGATGCTATCATTATGGAACAGAATTTTATTCTTCACAGATGAACACAGTCAACAAACAATATTTTCCCATTGGTTATAGACATTTGCAAATTAAAAGATATCACATTTCATTTGAAAATTTACATTTTTAGATTTCAAATTTGTATTTTTGAACAAATCTATGACTTTCTGACTTGAATGTCAAGGGTGTGTATATACTCTGGAGTCTTGAATAATTGTTCCCCTCCACCTACGTATTAATTTTTCAGATCAGCCCCCCGCTCCACTCTTATCCCCCACCCATGCTTATTAAATTTTGCTAATCTATCTCTGGCAAAATTTTATTTTAAGTAGTAGCATTACTGCATTAATTAATTTTCTTTATATATTAAAAAACCTTATACAAGACAAAAGAAGTACATAACTAGAAATCCCATGTTATGAAATAAATAGGATGTGCAGTGTCTCAATCATCATCATCATCTTCGTTTAACATCCAACTTCCACACTAGCATGGATGTAAACTAAATGACTAATTCTGGTTTTTAAAAAAATCAATGGAGATAACCTAGAAAAATTACTGATGCCCCCCTCCCCACTTATTCCAACTTCCCTGCTTATTTACCCCCCCCCCCCATTATTTGGGACTTGAGAGTAGATTGTGAATAAACTTGAATATCTTTGCCATTGGATTGGCAGTATCAGTAGAGGGTCGGACGCCATGCCTTGCAACATAGAGTTACGGCCCTTTATGGTCTGAGTTCAAATTCCGCCGAGGTTAACTTTGCCTTTCGTCCTTACGGGGGTTGATAAAATAAAGTACCAGTTATACACTGGGATAATTGCTGGCCTTGTGCTGGCCAGTAGAGACAATTAATATATTTCTTTATAGTTAAATCATTGTTTGTGGGCAACTTTGTAGGATATATGATAAAGATAATTAAACAGTGACCTTTCAAATAACATGATATTGCAGTGGGAGAGGATTTAATGTTCTTATGGTAAGCATGTGTTTTGGAAAAATGAAGGTTTATTAATTTCAAAAGTCTTTTGGTTATACTGTTGCATATATTTCGTTTTAAAAGGGTTGTACCTTAGTACCTTATATTATCTTTTAATTAGATGTCTATTGTAGGTCTGGTTATTTCTTCTGAGGTGTCAGGAGATACCAGTGAGGTTGCCTGATTGTTTCAGTACCAGGCCAAGAGGGAGCCTTATACTCTCAGTCACTTCATGCCATCAAACTGAGATAAGCACCAGTCTGATGAGCATCTTGGATTGAGACAGACTTTAGAATATTTAGTAACTGCTTCACTGCTCACTAAATTCTCATTGTGATTGATATATAGAATGAATCACTTTAAACTCTAACATGATATAGTAGTTATATCCAATGCCATCCTATCACCTCCATAGATAAAACTTTCACTCTTGCTATTTTCATTAAACATCAATATATAGTTATAATATTAGAATCACCAATCAAGACAAGAAACAAAAAAAGACCAAGCCGCCCCTTCCCCAAAGAAAATAGAGTACAAAAGATATATTTCCTATAATAGAAAAATTAAAGTAAATAGCAAGTAAATTGCTATTCTTTGACATCTTTGGTAGCACTTTTATTGATAATCTAAGTCCCAGGATACAATGTATTTCAGAAAGCAAAGATCTAAACTAACAAGGCCAGTGGAATATAAGACACAAACTTAGAATAATAAAAGATTTAATGAGATTAAAAAGTAAATAAAAGGATTATACACAACTTACCTATACACTGTTTAGTATTGCTAAGTTTATAACCTGGTCTACATTCACAATAGTAGCTTCCTACTGTGTTTTTACAAATATGTTGGCAGCCACCATTTGCTTGAGAACATTCATTGATATCTAGAGAGAATAATAAGGCTCTGTATATAAAATATTGTACTGTTATATATATATATATATATATATATATATATATGTGTGTGTGTATGTGCGTGTGCGTGCACGCGCACGTGTGTGTGTGCATGTATGTATGTATGTTCTTCTGGTTTTATAATATTATACATTTTTACCAATAAATAGAGAGTCGCTTTCTAACAAACAAGACTCTTTCATAGGAATTTATATAGCATCAACTAGGTAGATATGTTTGCATCCATTGATGTATGTATGTATGTATGTATGTATGTATGTATGTATGTATGTAAGGTCACCAGTTGGTGCTACTGGTAACATGTATCCCAGTACAACCTGTCCCATGGTCGGGTCGTTGGCGACTAAACTGGCAACCCCACCAAGGTTTCTTGGTGAGGAGGGTGACTTTGGACATCCTACAGGACTAAAAACAAAACCTGTCAAAGGGCAAAGGAGCTCTTAAGAGTCAATGGCCATCCAAAATCACCGGGAGAGATGACCCCCTTAGCCTTTGTCAAGGCAGAATTCTAGGAGAAGGAAAACTCTGATATAACACCTGCAACCCTGATGGTATCCAATGATGTTGACTTGTTCTTCTTTTTGGTAAATATCATTTGGTTAAGAGAGTGGGACTGGCTTTGTGCAGTGCCTTTGCTCACTATAAAAGCTTCACGGCACAGGCATTGCTTTATATCTGGAGATCTCTCTGCATTTGTCCTCACATGGTACCATGGGCCCAGCACTATGTGTCAATAATTGTCACAAGTGTAGTGTTTGTACCAGAGTTTTCAAGTCGCTGGCTGAACTAAAAAGTCACATTCGTTCAGCGCATCGGTAGGGGTTCTCCTACATGGATATAAAGTAGTGGCCGTACTCGAAAACGAGTTGGCAGCCTGTATGTATATATATATGTTTATATCGGAGTTATCCCAGTTTCCTGAGTTGTCTTCTAGAAGAATGCCCTGACAAAGGCTCAGTAGTTACCGATGATGTTGATCTTTTCTTCTTTTCGGGTTATAGCTACTGTCGCTCAGAGAGTGGGATTGGCTCAGTGCACAGTCTTTCCTCACTTTAAAAAGAATTTTCACACACAGGCATTGCACGATAGAATTAATTAATAATTATTAATAATGTTATATCGTGCAATGGCCATACTCGATAACGAGGGGGCAGCCATCATGTATGTATGTATGTATGTATGTATGTATGTATGTATGTATGTATGTATGTATGTATGTATGTATGTATGCAGCCCTCCTATCCCCACACATATGTATATACCCCTATGTGCAGATGATCTTACACTGAGAGTTGAATTAAGGCAGAATTAGAGAAAAAATTCCAAATCAGGAAGTATGGCCTAGAAAGAAAAGGTGTTAAAGTAAAAACAGTGAACCTGACAAAGACTAAGGTCTTAGTAAGTAAAAGGGAAAACAGGAATGATTCCTTTGGGGAAATGGCCTTGTTCAGTGTGTAGGAAAGGTGTAGGTAGAAATTCCATCCACTGCCCCAAATGCAAACTATGGGTACACAAGAGATGTTGTGGGATCTCAGGTAGTTTAGCTAAGAATGTAGGTATTCAAAATGTTTTCATCATTATGATAAAACAATTAACAATTAAAACCAATCCAAATATAAAGGTAGCCACTCACCTGTACACTGTTTCCCCTTTATAAGCTGGTATCCTGATTTACAGGTACATTTGTAGCTACCAGGTGTATTGTGACAAATATGTTGACAGCCACCATTTCTTCTTGAACATTCATTTATATCTGAAATATTAATATGGTAGAGGATATTAAGAAGCAAGAGAAGATTACTAATGTAGGTGGAATGCCGCTAGAATTTGTTGTGGAGTTCCTGTATTTGGGAGCAAAGATTGGGAATACGGAAGATAATGTGGTCGAGAGGAAGAGCAAAGCCTGGGTGGCATGCCACAGTTTGAGATCGGTGTAGAAGTCGGACCTTCATAAAGACCTGAAGATCTGCCTCTTCAATGCTATAGTGGAGTCTGTGCTGCTGTACGGGTCTGAGGCTTGGACACTGACCAAGAAACTCACTCAGATGGTGGATGGGTGCTACACGAGAATGCTGAGGATGGCTCTGAACATTAATCAGTATACACTGAGGATGAAGAACTCGGATTGTACGGGAGCCTCACAAAAGTCAGCCCGAGAGTAGCCCAGAGGAGATTGAGGTTAGCTGGACATGCTCACCAACATCCAGAGTTGACACTGCACTCAGTGCTCCTGTGGGAGCCTCTGCATGGACACACTGGAAGAAGAAGACCAAGGTTAACATATATCGATGCCCTAAGGACAGACATTGGTCTCCCGGAGAGACAGGACATGGCAGCTATAATGCGGGACAGAGATCGCTGGAGAGAACTCATTCATGGATCCCGGAAATTTTACCCGCCCTAGACATATATATACATATATATATATACATACATATATATATGTGAGAGCTATACCAGCCATGTATAAAGAAACAGTCAGCAAGGTTAGAATTAATAACGAATATAGGGAAGAATTTAGCGTAAAAGTTGGTGTTCATCAGGGCTCCGTCCTTAGCCCCCTATTATTTATTATTGCCCTTCAGGCTATAACAGAGGAATTCAAGACCGGCTGCCCATGGGAACTTCTATACGCAGATGATCTAACACTCATAGCTGAATCAATGGCTGAACTAGAGAAGAAATTCCAAACATGGAAGCATGGCCTAGAATCAAAAGGCCTTAAAGTTAACTTGTCTAAGACTAAAGTTCTAATATGTAGGAAGGAAAATAGGGTACTGGTCCCATCTGGGTAATGGCCATGCTCAGTGTGTAGTAAAGAAGTAGGCAGAAACTCCATTTTATGTCCCAAATGCAAAGTATGGGTACATAAAAGATGTAGTGGGATCACAGGTAAGCTAACTAAGAATATAGATTTTATATGTGGCCAGTGCTCAGGTGCAATAGGTAGCAAGTGTCCACAGAATACTAGCCCATTCCATTGCACAGATGGTTCTATTGAAATAGTGGACACCTTCCGTTACCTGGGTGACAAAATCAGCAGTGGTGGAGGGTGCTCTGAAAGTACAGTAGCCAGAGTTAGAACGGGGTGGAAAAAGTTCAGAGAGCTTATACCACTATTGGCCGCTAAAGGTTTCTCTCTAAAAATGAAAGGCAGACTGTATGATGCTTGCATATGAACAGAAATGCTACATGGCAGTACAACATGGGCATTGTGTGCAGAGGAACTGCACAGACTGGAGAGGAACGAAGCATGCATGCTCCGCTGGATGTGTAATAGTAATATACGTGAATGGCAAAGCATAAATGAACTAAGTGAGAAATTAGGTATAAGAGTGATCAGATGCTGTTTACTTGAGAGAAGACTACGTTGGTATGGTCACGTGATGCGCATGAAAGACGACAGCTGTATAAAAAAGTGCAGGGCGATCAAAATTGACGGAAGTTACGGAGTAGGCAGACCCAGAAAAACCTGGGACGACTTGATAAATTCCGACTTTACACACACCTCTCTAAGACAATGTCACTGGACCGAGATCTTTGGCGCTACACAGTAATACAGAAGACCCACCTTGCCTAAGTACAAAGCGAAACCTACAGTCAGTAGGCACCTCTTAATCAAATATACAACTAACAATTAAAACCAATCCAAATATAAAGGTAGCCACTCACCTGTACACTGTTTCCCCTTTATAAGCTGGTATCCTGATTTACAGGTACATTTGTAGCTACCAGGTGTATTGTGACAAATATGTTGACAGCCACCCTTTCCTCTTGAACATTCATTTATCTCTGAAATATTAAAATGGTAGAGGATATTCATGAAAATATACATACCATCTCCTTCACCCATTTATTCCTGTGAGGGTCGTGGGGGCAGAGTCCTCAGTTACTCCTTCTAGTGGGTCCTGTCAGAAGCAATTGTCTCCAACTGTTCCAGTTGGATCCCCAAGCAAGATCAGCCAAGGTCATAGATGTTATCTAACCATCTTGCTCGGGGTTTACCTCGGTCTCCTGCCAGTTGGTTTTGCCCGTAAAATCTGTCCAGCAATTCTTTCCTGAGACATCCTAACTACATATAATATTCTTTATCATATATATATATATATAATAACCACCACTATTACTACCACCAATACTGCTACTGTCACCCCCAGCCCAACTGCTACCCACATGACTGCTGCCATCACTGCCATAACCACCACACTTTCTGCCACCACTACTACCATCATCATCATCATATATCTACTTTCTATGCTGATATAAGTTTGATAGTTCTATCACATTAACTACTTCAATTACCCCATCTACCCATTCCTCAGCTAGTAGAATGCCTACTCCACCTACACTGTTGTCATCACCTCTCCATAAGTACTTGTATCTATGTTGTCCATAAGAAGTCTTGTTGAGGTTCCCCACCACCTCCCCAACACAGTATATATCCACTCATCATCTCTCCAGCAACTCCACAATTTCACCTCATCTACCTTTCAGTGTGCCCACATTGAGTGTAGCACTTCTGAGATGAGTTACCTGGTAATGGTGATTTGGCCCTTTTCTAGTTCTTTATACCTGGATGGGAATAAGAGTGTGTGATTGCTTGATGATGGTGAAAGGGTTCTTGCACATAGCTAAGTTAGCCACCCCATGTGTGTAGACAAATATAGCAATGCAAAGAGGAAGGCAGTGTATAGACACATGTAGCAACATAGAGGGGACAGCATGTACACATGTAGTAATTTTAAATGAGATAAGCACAATCAAATGCTTACTCACACTTTCTCCATAAATATAGCAACAACTAACAATTAAAACCAATCCAAATATAAAGGTAGCCACTCACCTGTACACAGTTTCCCCTTTATAAGCTGGTATCCTGATTTACAGGTACATTTGTAGCTACCAGGTGTATTGTGACAAATATGTTGACAGCCACCCTTTCCTCTTGAACATTCATTTATATCTGAAATATTTTGACAGGAATAATTCATGAAAATGTCACACAGCCTCCTCCTCCTCCACTGTGTGATGTAAAAGAAATATATATGGAAGGAGGCAGCATGCAGGCTTCAATATGAACCCTGATCTTTGAATAGATCTTTGAATTGTGAAGGGAAATAAAATTTGGCATTATTGTTGAATTACAGCGTGTAACAAACATTTTTTTTTTCTTTGTTCCTGGCTTGTAATCACTTTTTTTGTGTTGCTTAGGTCCCAAATAAATAAAATAGTGTTATTAAACAATTAAAAGTTTGGGTTTGTAAAAATTCTAAGCTATTCACTAGAATTATTTGTATGCTGGATTTTACGTTGTATGTAAGTTTAATTTGCTTATGTTAAATGATTTTATTATATATGTTTCAGGTTAAATTAAAATTATAACATAAAGAGTAATACCTAAAGAAAATTATAAAAGTGCAATAAAGTATAAAATTGTTAAAAGGTGGATTAAAGAGATTTATTGATACTGGATTTTCGCACCCTGAATAAAGGGTAAGTTGTGTTTTAAGCACAAATTTTCATTAGTATGATTAGTGTTCTTTTATATTATTTAAATATGTATTTCCCTTTCCAATATTTATTTTCTATTGCATATCAAATTTATTTTCCAAGACAAGTATTCTGATGAAGACGAGGAGATGGATGCTGAGGACTTGGATTACCTGCCTGAGGTACCAGAAAAAGTTCCTCACTTCCCAAACCAAAAAGAAGTCAATGACTTGGTCAGGGATATGGGTCTGACCAAGTCCAATGCAGAGCTATTCGTCTCCAGGATGAAGCAGTGGAACTTGGTCAAGGAGGAAGTGCAGGTAACAAGTCAGAGAAGTTGACACAAACTTTTGTCAGGATTTTACACTCTTAGGGATGGCCTCTGCTTCTGCAACGATGTGCCTGGACTGTTTGATGTTATTGGGGTGCCGTTTGTGCCCAAGGAGTGGCGGCTATTTATAGACAGCTGCACCACAAGTTTGAAGGCTGTCCTCCTCCACAATGGAAACAAATTCCCGACACTGCCCCTAGCTCATTCAGTCTGCCTGAAGGAAGATTACTACAGTGTGAAAGTCATCTTGGAAGCTCTGCAATACAACCAGTACAATTGGGAAATCATTAGAGACTTCAAGATGGTGGCTTTCCTGCTTGGACTCCAAGGAGGCTTTATCAAATTCCAATGATTCCTCTGCCTTTGGGACAGCAGAGCCACCTCTGACCACTACAAAAGAAAGAACTGGGAGCAGCGAACAGAATTTATAGTTGGGACCCGGAACGTCATGTGGGAGCCACTGGTTGATCCCAGGATTGTGTTCATGCCACCACTGCACATTAAGTTGGGGTTGATGAAGCAGTTTGTGAAGGCTCTCAACCAAGAATCAGCCACTTTTAAGTACCTTCTTGAGTTCTTCCCCAAGTTATCTGAGGCCAAAATCAAAGGTGGAATTTTTGTTGGACCTCAGATACAGAAGGTGTTTGAGTCTACCGAGTTCTCCAATAAGCTCAATAGGATTGAGAGAACAGCATGGAACTGTTTCAAGGCAGTTGTTAAGGGCTTGCTGGTTAACTACAGAGCTGAAAACTACCAGAAACTGGTGCAGGATCTGATAAAGGCTTTTGGCGCCATGGGATGCAAGATGTCGCTTAAACTCCATATGCTGGACGCTCACCTGGAAAAATTCAAGGACAATATGGGCGCCTACTCAGAAGAACAAGGCGAACGATTCCACCAAGATGTGAAAGAGATAGAGTGGAGGTACCAGGGCCACTACAATGAAAAAATGATGGGGGACTATATCTGGGGGCTAGTGGGAGAATGCGACCTGGACTACAACCGCAAATCCAGGAAATCCAGTTATTTCTGACGTGTATAAGTTGCTTTATAAGTGTTATTTGTTTTTACTTGTTTACTTTTGATAAGCTTGTGTAATAAAATAAATATATACTCTGTTGATTTAATTATATGAACTGATAAATTAAAAAAAAATGTATTTTATATTGAAAAATATGAAAATTTCGAAATATCAAACTCCTGACCACAAACCCAAACTTCTGATTAAATAATAGTGTTTTTTTAAATAATAATGGGATATAACAAACCATGAAATGACAGAACTGGAGAACAAAAAATATGTTACACAGTGTTATTCTAGAAATGTGAAATTTCTAATGTACTGGATGGTGTAAAGAAGATGATTTTATGTGGAATAACATAAATATAGCTACAACTAACAATTAAAACCAATCTAAATATAAAGGTAGCCACTCACCTGTACACTGTTTCCCCTTTATAATCTGGTATCCTGATTTACAGGTACATTTGTAGCTACCAGGTGTATTGTGACAAATATGTTGACAGCCACCATTTCCTCTTGAACACTCATTTATCTCTGAAATATTAAAATGGTAGAGGATATTCATGAAATATGTATATATATATATATATATATATATATATATATATATATACACATTTATATATATATACACATATACATACATATACACATATACATACACATATACATACATATATACATACACATATACATATATATGTATACACATATACATACATACATATGTATACACATATACATACATACATACATATATACATACATACATATATACACATATATATACATATATACACATATATATACATATATATACATATATATACATATATATACATATATATACATATATACACATATATATACATATATATACATATATACACATATACATACATATACATATATACACATATATACATACATATATACATACATATATATACATACATATACATATATACATATACATACATATATATACATACATATACATATACATATATACATACATATACATACATATATATACATACATATACATACATATATATACATACATATACATACATATATATACATACATATACATACATATATATACATACATATACATACATATATATATATACATACATATACATATATACATATACATATACATATATACATATATATACATACATATACATACATATACATACATATACAGGTGGAGGGGCGGGTCTGCTAGATTCATTGTGGGTAAAAAACGTTGCTATAAGCTTTTCTGGGTGGGAAATGACAATGGGATAGGTGGGGTAGGAATCATGTTAGCAGAAAAATGGGTGGATAAAATAATAGATGTAAATAGAGTGAATGACAGAATAATTAAAATAAGACTTGTCCTCAATAGAACTACGGTGACAGTAATATCTGCATACACGCCCCAATCCGGACTGCCTGGCACTATAAAAGACAGATTCTACGAGACACTGATGCTCACTACCTCCTAAATAACCGACAGTGACTATATAATTATTGCTGGCGACCTAAATGGCCACATTGGACAACATTGTGACGGCTATGACGGAATCCATGGAGGCTATGGGTTTGGTACTAGAAATGAGGAAGGCTCCAGAATCCTGGAATTTTGTGATGCAAATAATCTAACTATCTGTGACACAAACTTCAAAAAACGAGACAATCACTTGATCACCTACAGATCAGGGGAACATACCAGCCAGGTAGATTATATCCTTACCAGAAGACGTGACAGAGTATCTGTTGTAAACACTAAATCCCTCCCCCATGAAGAATGCACCTCCCAACATAGACTGATAATTAGCGACCTCATAGTCAGGACGAGACGTACTAGACAGCAGAAGAGGACTATCCTCAGGAGAAAAATATGGAAGCTAAAGGATCCCACAGCCAGAAATAAATTTCAAAGCATATTACTTGATGCTTTCAACAGTAAGGAAGAGCAATTAGAGTCGTACTAAGTAGAGGAACAGTGGAAATTCCTGAAAGCAAACCTGCTGATGGCGGCAGACGAAGTCTGTGGCTGGAGCAGGCCTGTAAGCAGGAGGAGAGTAACATGGTGGTGGAACAGTAAGGTGGAGGGGTCAATCAAGGCCAAAAAGCAGGCTTGGAAAGCATGGCGGGATGGGGGAAGTAGAGAAGACTATCAAGTGGCCAGGAGGGAAGCTAGGAGACAAGTGTACTTTGCAAGAAGGGAAGCAGAGGAAAGAAAGTTCAAGCATGTTCTACAACGCGAGGACCAAAAACGTGAGGTGTTCAGGATTGCTAGGCAATGTGTCAAGGAAAACCGTGATATTGTCGGGGAGAAGTGTGTACTTAACGATGATGGCGTACTTGCCATCACTGACGCTGATAAGAAGGTAGCTTGGAAGTGTCACTACGAAAGGCTACTAAATGAGGAGAACAAATGGGAGAAAGACAGTCTCCCCCACATCGACCCAATAGAGGGACCAGCAGTGTTAGTCGAAGGTAGTATAATAAGTAAGGCAATCAAAGATATGAAGACGGGTAAGGCGGCTGGGCCTTCGGAAATAGTTGCTGAGATGCTGAAAGCCTCTGGAACGGTGGGACACACCATGGTCACCCGGATAGTAAACCAAGTCATACAGAATGGGGTTGTTCCGAAGGACTGGCGTAGCAGCATCATCATTAACTGTTACAAGGGTAAAGGAGATGCCCAAGATAGAAGTAACTATAGAGGCATTAAATTAATCGACCAGGTCATGAAGGTCACGGAAAAAGTAATAGCGCAACTAATCAGAGAGAGAATTGATCTAGATGAAATGCAGTTCGGGTTTGTGTCAGGCAAAAGTACCACAGACGCTCTTTTCATTGTACGACAACTACAAGAGCTAGCTAAAAGTAAACCCCTATACTTAGCTTTTGTCGACCTGGAGAAAGCCTTCGACCGAGTCCCCCGTTTCATTATCTGGTGGGCTCTTAGAAAACTAGGTGTTGACGAATGGCTTGTGAGAGCTATACAAGCCATGTATGAAGAAACAGTCAGCAAGGTTAGAATTAACAACGAATATAGCGAAGAGTTTAGCGTAAAAGTTGGTGTCCATCAGGGCTCTGTTCTTAGCCCCCTACTATTTATTATTGCCCTTCAGGCTATAACAGAGGAGTTCAAGACCGGCTGCCCATGGGAACTCCTATACACAGATGATCTAACGCTCATAGCTGAATCAATGGCCGAGCTAGAGAAGAAATTCCAAACATGGAAGCACGGCCTAGAATCAAAAGGCCTTAAAATTAACCTGGCTAAGACTAAAGTTCTAGTTTGTAGGAAAGAAAATAAGGCGCCGGTCCCTTCCGGGAAATGGCCATGCTCAGTGTGTAGGAAAGGCGTAGGTAGAAACTCCATCTTATGTCCCAAATGCAAAGTATGGGTACATAAAAGATGTAGTGGGATCACAGGTAAGCTAACTAAGAACATAGATTTTACATGTGGCAAGTGCCCACAAAATACTAGCTCTTTCAATTGCGCAGAGGGTTCTATAGAAATAGTGGACAGCTTCCGTTACCTGGGTGACAAAATCAGCAGTGGGGGAGGGTGCTCTGAAAGTACAGTAGCTAGAGTCAGAACTGGTTGGAAAAAGTTCAGAGAGCTTATACCACTATTAGCCGCTAAAGGGTTCTCCCTAAAAATGAAAGGCTGGTTGTATGATGCCTGCATACGAACAGCAATGTTGCATGGCAGGGAAACCTGGGCATTGTGTGCAGAGGATATACGCAGAGGAACGAAGCTTGCATGCTCCGCTGGATGTGTAATAGTAATATACGTGAATGGCAAAGCATAAACGAACTAAGGAAAAAATTAGAAATAAGAGGGATCAGATGTTGTTTACTCAAGAGAAGACTACGTTGGTGTGGTCACATGATGCGCATGAAAGACGACAGCTGTATAACAAAGTGCAGGGCAATAAAGATAGACAGAAGCCACGGAGTAGGCAGACCCAGAAAAACCTGGGACGAGCTGATAAATTCCGACCTCACATACTTACACCTCTCCAAGACAATGTCACTGGACCGAGACCTTTGGCGGTACTCAGTAACAGAGAAGACCCGCCTTACCTAAATACAAAGTAAAACCTACTACAGTCAGTAGGCATCTCTAACAAAATACACCCCCGTCCCACCACCCCCACCCCATCCACACCGCCCCTTTCAATGTAAAGTTATGTTGGTGCCACAACATCCAGGCCGAAACAAATGAGATCGTGTAGGTGTCACGACAAAAAAACACACAGTCCACGCTGTAATGTGGCCGTGTAGGCAACACGGTAAAAACCTCCCAGCCCCACACTGTAAATGTGGTTGGTGTTAGGAAGGGCATCCAACTGTAGAAAACCTGCCAGACAGTCCTATGCGAGCAAAGACAACCACTCTTGCCTCAAGTGGGAAAACTCCCGTTCAAACCCATGCAAGCGTGGAACATGGACGTTAAACGATGATGATGATGATACATATATACATACATATACATATATATATATACATACATACATATATATATACATATATATATATATACATACAGATATATATATACATACAGATATATATATTTATATATATATATACATACATATATATATATACATACATATATATATATATACATACATACATATATATATATATATACATACATACATATATATATATATATACATATATATATATACATACATATATATACATACATATATATATATACATACATATATATACATACATACATATATATACATACATATATATACATACATATATATACATACATATATATACATACATATATATAAATACATACATATATATACATACATATATATAAATACATACACATATATACATATATATATATGAAATATTTTGACAAGTAATTCATGAAAATATCACACAGCCTCCTCCTCCTCCTCTGTGTGATGTAAAAGAAATATATATGGAAGGAGGCAGCAGCAGGCTCCAATATGAACCCTGATCTGTGAATTGTGAAGGGAAATAAAATTTGGCATTATTGTTGAATTATTATAGAAATGTGAAATTCCTAATGTACTGGATGGTGTAAAGAAGATGATTTTATGTGGAATAACATGGATGAAAGATAATCTGTCTGAAAGTACAAACAGTAAAGAACTCTATCATGATATTATTCATCCTGATGATGTATTATTCATTAGTGAAGATGCAGGATTTTAACGAACAGTATTTGAAATATTTGTTTAAGATGTATCTTATAACTGTAATTTGAAGTTGTATTAAATGTCTACTTCAATTTTTTGTATGCATAAATAAAATCTTCATATTTCATTTTTCTTTATATTGTCAGTATTTATTTTGATAATTATCTTTCATTTTGTAGCCTTAAGCTGCATTGAATTTATTAGAAATAAAAATGCAATAAAGAAAAAGCTATGGCATTCTCCAATACAGCCATGATGAAGAAGAAAATATTTGGGGAGGAAAACATTGTCTTTGTGTAGAGAGTAGGTGGTGCTGAGTTTCTAGCATTATTATAATTTGGGTATAGCTATAAATTGTACTGAAGAAAGTAGAAATAAAACTGTTGCATTGATTATACTGTTTTGTATAAGTTATTTGTCCTGGCAAGATGGTGGTGGAATAATATCTGTGAGCAAGGTATAGTGTAGCCAACTGGACACCTGTCTCATAACAGGACCACCCAGTTCCACACTGTAAACATGGTTGATGTTAGGAAGGGCATCCAGCAGCCATAAAAATTTAACCAAAATACGGTCCCATTATGACCATTGTACAGTGTGGTTAACTGGTTAGACTTGTCTCATAATGGTGTCTTTCAGTTCCACACTGTAACCATGGTTGGTGTTAAGAAAGGAATCCAGCTCTAAAAAATCCATCTAAAATACAGTTCCATTTGAACAAAGTACGGCACAGCCAGATTTGTATCATAATGTGGACAACCCGTCTAACCCATGCAAGGATAGAAAAAATGTTAAATGATAATGATGAGGATAATATGGCCCTAATGACAAAAACTCTACCAATGCTTACTTCCTTTCCAATTTAACCACTCCACTCACTGCTAAACCCTGTAAATTCATAAATCCTAACATTTAATGTTTCTTAGTATTTTACTTTCACTTTTTAATTGTTACATTTGAAATTCAGTATTTGGTGGACAAGAAAAATACACAAAACTGGCTATGAAGCATTGGACAAAAAGCAGAGAAGGAAGGATTTCTAGTTGCAGCACAAGACCAATGCCTCCTGCCAGAAATACATAATGAAGCAGAACATAAGGAACTGCAGAATATGTGGAGGTGGGGAAGATCCAACCACATTATCTCTGGCTATCCAGTCTTAACCAAAAAGGAATATATACATGATAGAGTAGGGACTTATGTACACTGGAAGTTATGCCAACATTATGAAATACCACCAGACACACATCAGAAAAGGTATTAGAGAATGACAAAGCAATCATTCTCTGGAATATGCCAATACATACAGATGGGGAGATCTAAGCCAACCAACCAGATATTATAGTCAAAGACTACAAAGGAAAAAAATGTCTTCTAATTGATGTATCAATCTCCACAGATGACAATATATCTACCAAGGAAATGGAGAAACTATCCAAATATAAAGATCTAGAGATAGAAATGATAAAAACAATACCTATAATAATGGATGTGCAATGTACGTGAACGGCCAAGCATCGATGAGTTGAGAGAGAAACTGTGTATAAGAGGGATAAGTTGTAGTGTGCGGGAGAGAAACTGCGATGGTATGGACATGTGATGTGCATGGAGGATGACCACTGGGTAAAGAAATGCCAAGAAATGCCAGTAGAAGGAAGACACAGTAGAAGAAGACCACAAAAAACATGGGTGGAGGTGGTGAGAGCAGACCTCAGATCGCTGAAGTTCACAGAGGAGATGACAAGTGGAGAGATGCTGTGCTGAATAGGACCTGTCCACCCTTGCAAGCAGGGAAAAGCGGACGTAAAATGATGATGAATGAATGATGAATGAATAGGTGCTCTGGGAATGATAAAAAAACACACAGACAAATACATAACCCAAACTCCAGGATTTAAAAATATATACAGCATACAAAAGCTAGCATTACTAAGCACTGCACATATATTATGAAAAGTACTATCAATACAATAGAAATAACACCAGCAAAAACTACACTGCACATACCCAAGGTACACAGGGCTGTGCTCGGTAAAGCAGTAATGATGCGCAATAGAAATAATAATGGAAATAATAATAACAACAACATTTCTAAATATACTGAAGCACAATCAATTATTCAAACTATTTTCATTATTATGATAAAACAATTAACAATTAAAACCAATCCAAATATAAAGGTAGCCACTCACCTGTACACTGTTTCCCCTTTATAAGCTGGTATCCTGATTTACAGGTACATTTGTAGCTACCAGGTGTATTGTGACAAATATGTTGACAGCCACCATTTCTTCTTAAACATTCATTTATATCTGAAATATTAACATGGTAGAGGATATTCATGAAAACACACTCACACACATTATATATATATATATATATATAATGTGTGTGTGTGTGTGTTATATTATATATATATAAATAGGATTTTGCTTCAAGCATAGCATTATACAAATATGTATAGAAATTGTGTATGCCCTCTGGTGGTGTCCAACAGAAGCAAGGGGGGACAACCGTCTATGCATTTCAGGCTTGACTGGCCTTTGTCAGGACTCCCCTCCCACCGCTTGCGACTGTTGGACTTGAAAACAGTTGAGAATATATAGTTTTCTCGTCTGTGTAAATGAGGTAATTAAAAAATAAAAAATAAATATATATATATATTATATCTACATAGCAAAATTGTAGAATTATAAAATTAAATTGTTATAGAATACCAACTACAAGTGAAGTCATTCTTTTCCTTTTTTCATCATCATACACCTATTTTTCATGCAGACACAGACAGGATGGATCAGTTCTTATTTGGAATTACTGCTCTCCTAAATGGGCCGGATGACCACATTATGCTTGTACATTCCAATTTTGACACGATTTCTATGATTCGAAGCTCTTCCTAAAGTCAGTAGCTTTATAGTGTGTACTGGGTATATTTAATCATGGCATCAACACTATAAAGGTTGTTATGTCCTCAATAAGACCAAAAAGTTGTCTCTATGCTATGCCATCTGCTTTTGATCATCACCTACTTTACAGAGTGCAATGAGTACATTTTATTGTGGCACCAACTCCAGAGAGGTTGTCTTGTCTACCACAAAGCTGAAGAGATCTTTTCACTCCTTGCAGTCTCCATTTTGTTTTTGAAGGCAAATATGGCTGAGAAGGTGATTTGAAAGAGAATAATGGCTGAGGCTGGAGTTTAATTTGAGTGTGAAAGAGTAACAGAGTGATTAGTAGTAGAGAGAGAGTAACTGGTGTCAGCTCTGGGTGAATGTTAGGTATAGGCCTAATTCTTAGCTAAGTATCCCTGCTGCAGCTGCCTCACTAAGATCATCACATTGGTAATGCCTCTTCCTAGCACAAAGCTAGTTTTACCCCTATCACTCTTTCTGTGATTGCCATAAACAATTTCATGTCCCAATAGTTGTCTCTTTTTCCCCTTGTAATAGTTGATAATAATTGTTTCTACTTTTGGCACAAGGCCAGCAATTATCCCAGTGCATTACTGGTACTTTATTTTATCGACCCTGTAAAGATGAAAGGCAAAGTTAACCTCGGCGGGATTTGAACTCAGATCATGAAGGACCATAACTATGCTGCAAAGCATGGTGTCTCTACCGATACCACCAATAATAATTCTGCCACACTAGTCATTGAGTATGACACCTTCCTGTACTACCTGATTAATTATATGAGTGACTCACCTGTATCCAACTTTGACAGATAGTTCCACTGTCATTCCATACACACTTCTTCCTCATGGCATCTTGCAATATGGAGCACATCTCTGATCCTTATGCTACAGAACATTGACAAACCCCCTATATTCTATTCCTCCTCTTGCTAAATAAACTTGAGATCTAGTTTATAATAAACTTGAGATCTTATACTGTGTTTCACAGTATACAGTTTAACCTGGCAGATAGCTTCTGGGAGTCTTTCATGTTTCTCACATCTCCAATTACTCAAAACCCATGATTAACCATTTCAACTCAATGTTTAACAATAACAATTAATTTTACAAATTCTTCAAAATTCAATAAAAAAAATTTGATTTAATTAATTTAACAGGGTACATGAATTTAATCTAATGAAAGCAGGTTTTCAAAGCTGTATAGGGATATATGAGTACATCAATAAACTAGATCTGTTGATATCTGCTTTTCAAAGACTCATTAAATTCACAATAGACTTATCTAGAACATTCAGTAATTGCCTCACTGTTCAGCATATTCTCATTGTGATTGTGTAAAATGAGCCACACCATATCTTTATAACTGCACCCCTGGCTATTCTATAATATCTCTTAGGTGACATTTTCACTTTCATCTTTGATAATCTAAATAAATCTTAGGTTGCAGTTGACTTTAGTAATCACTGATTTAAATGAACAAGGCTAGAAGAGTACAAAGACATAGTTTCACTAATGGGAAGAGTCAGTGGAAATGAGAAGAAAATGAAACGATGGATTACTATTTATCATTGGTAACTTTATAACTAGATCTACACAAACAATTGTTGTCTTTACAGATATATTAACAGTCACAATTTAACTGGGATACTTTTATATAGGTATACATACATGTGATTACAAACATTGGGGACAAAAATAAAAATAAGCCAGAGGTTTCAATGGATCTAAACATTCTAGCTCTTGTATAACCAAATACATTTACACATACTTATGTGACATATATGTGACATATATGTGACATATATGTGACATATATGTGACATATATGCGACATATATGTGACATATATGTGCAGTGAAATACTTATATTAAAAAAGAAAAACTACATTTATATGCATCACATATCCATACCACTGCACACACATTATGGAAAATAGATCTTAAATGATGATATATATATATTGAAAATTCAGTAATTCTTCTAGGTTGTTTCCATTGATCTTTTTAAAGACCAGAATTAGTTGCTTAGTTTACATATTGAGATCTCAACCCATCCTATTTATTTTATAACAAATGGGATTTCTAGTAATGTACTTTTTTTCTGATGTATAATGTATTTTAATGTATAAAGAAAATCAACTGTTGCAGGAATGCTACCACTTAAAATAAAATTTTGCTGGAGATAGATTAGCAAAATTTAGTAAGTGGGAGGTTGGTAATTCATAACCACATATCTTATTTTGCAGTTTATTTAACTGAGTACTAACAACACACCTATTTGTTGATAGCAAAAATCAATGCCTACAGCTAGCTAAAAAAATGGTATGCCCCATAGAAATTGACAGCAATATGATAAACAAAGCCATTAAGAATATGGGTTGTCTGGTATAGTTGGTGTTATGAGTTAGCGAGGTGCATAATAAATCAAGTAGTAGAGGAAGGTATCATACCTAATGTTTGGCACAGTAGTATCATTGTAAACTGATACAAGGGCAAAGGAGATGCACTAGAGAGAGGTAACTTCAGAGGCATCAAGTTGATAGACCAGCTCATAAAAGTTACTGAAAAGTTTATAGCACAACTAATTAGGAAGAAATCAAGTTAGACAAGAGGAAGTTTGGCCTTATGCCAGCTAGGTAAAGATTAAATTATTGATACTTAGGATAGAACTTTATACCAGCAGAGAAACGGCCTCGGTCGACAGAAATTCCGTAAGATGCACACAGTGTAGTCTATCATCATCACCATCATTTCGTTTTACGTCCACTTTTCCCTGCTTGCAAGGGTGGGACGGGAACTGATTCTGGCTTGATTTCTACAGCTGGATGCCCTTCCTAACACCAACCTCATTTACAGTGAGTGCTGGGTGCTTTTTTTCCGTGGGACCTCCAAGACCACTTTACAGTGGAATGATAGGGACCCCAGTCCCTATCATCTCATTTCTACAGCTGAATAAACTGGAGCAATGTGAAATAAAGTGTCTTGCTCAAGGAAACAACACATCACCTGGTCTGAGAATTGAACTCACAACCTTTCGATTGCAAGCCCAATGCTCTAACCACTAAGCCATGTGGATATACAAAAGATGTAGTGGAACTACAAGCAGGTTAATGGAGAAAATAGACTTTGTATATTACAGATGCACAGGAGAAGTAAGCACCAAGAACATAAGATTGGCTCATTTGTTCAGGAGGCTCCCTACAAGTCGTTGAGAAATTTTGTTACCTAGGTGACCTAATTAGCGGTAGAGGAGGGTGCTCACAAAGTATGGTAGCTAGAGTAAGAATTGACTAGAAGAGGTTTAGGGAGCTGACAACATTGTGCTTCTCCCTCAGAGTAAAAGGTAGACTGTATGATACCTACATGTGAACCATAATGCTTCATGGCAGTGAGACATGGGTCTCGACTGCAAAGCTAGAAAGAAGTGAAGCAAGCATGCTCCGTGGGAAGTATATGTTATTGTGCACGAATGGCACAGCATAAGTGAGCTGAGAGAAAATATCTAATTAAGAGGGATCTGATGAAGTGTGCAAGAAGTCTGCAATGGTATGGACATGTGATGCATATGGAGCATGGCAGCTGCAAAAAAATGCAGTAGATGGAAATTATAGAAGAGGAAGACCAGAAAGACATGGGATGAAATTGTGAAGACTGACCTTAGGAAGCTGAATCTCATGACAGAAATAATAACTGCAAGGCTTGGCAACATGCTGTACTGGACTGTCATGTATTGAACTCATATTCAGTGTTATCTAACAAGTGCAGTATTATCATATCCAATCATATCACAGTCATGTTTCAGGGGTACACAATTTTATCCAACAGATCTGGGCAAGGTTTGTTTGTGGAAGACCAGCAGTCACCCACTGATGTTGTCCAAAGGAAAGGCAATGGCCATTACAGCTTGGCACCAGTGACATCGTAACTCATTTCTACAGCTAAATGAATTGGAACAACATGAAATAAAGTGGCTTGCTGAAGGACACAACACATCACCCGGTCTGAGAATCAAACTCACAACCTCTCAATTTCAAGCCTCATCTGCCAGTGTTCACCTCCACCAACAGTTGCTCCTTTGAAACTATTCTCTCCATCATTGGACACTGCCGCTCAACCCAGGATCATCCCTACCCCTTTACCACCCTGTCTCAGCCCAGGATCATCCCTACCCCCTCACCACCCCGTCAAACTCCTCCCCACCTATCCCACCCTCCTCTCCCCCACATCACCACTTCATTTGAATCCCACATACTTGTACACCCATGATATCAAATTTGCCACTCCCTTTCTCCTTCTCAGGGAGATTCAGAATAACAAGGCTGGCTCCTTGATTTACAAGTACAACTCATTTTTGCCAGGACTGGGGCAACATGATATATAGGGAATTGAACTCATGACCTTACACTTGTGAGCTGAACACCCTAACCCTTAAGTTATGCACCTTTGCATACACACACACAATTTGGAAGTTTACGAATGTTGGATAACTGTTGAGAATATTGCAACATAATCTGATAAATGAAAAGCTACAACAGAAGAGACAACAAAAATTGCGTCTTGATAAAATGCAAACACAAATGAAATTAATGAAACTGAGAGCAAGAATGAACAAACAGAAATACAAAGACATTGATGAGGAAATAAAATAGACATTTATAAAAATGAAGGGAAATTACTAGATCAGGTTTGAAAATTATAGAGGCAAGAATGCGAGAATGAAAAATTCATATAATTGTTAAAATAGAGAAAAGTTAAAATGCATTTATAGATATTTTGAGACTTTTTCTTTTCAGTCACTTTTAATTGACCTATGTAACTGTCACTCTAATACATTCTTGATATGGTTATAATAAGCTACCATGCCAAATCTTGTTTCCCAGGCTGAAGGTTTGGGCTGCTTCAGCACTTTAAACACCACCCATCATACATGTCCTGTCACAGCTGACTGATTCCACAATGCAGCCGACCAGGATATGAGGACAACTAAGATAAGCAATTTAAAAAAAATACACTTTGAAAAGCTACACTTAAAGAAAAACAGCAATATAAAGAGTTTCACTGAAGTTATTTAACAATCACAACACCAAGGAACTTGTTATCAAAGACAAAATCAAAACAGACTAAAATTGGATGGAATCTTTGACAATTGGAGAACTATAGAATTTCAAAGACAGCCATCACTTTCTAGATATAGGAATAAATCAATAAGCAGGAATCCTAACTTCAGAAGAAACATGTTTCAAAGTCTGCCAAACAAAAGACATTCAGATAAAACCGAAACAATTTTATAAGGAATAACTACAAAGAACATTGGTTTTGTTTTGAGACCAAACTCAGAAATACAGTGGCATGGTATGGATCATGGTCTTGAAAAACCAAAAATAACCAAAAATAACCAATCAGTTACAGAAACTATTAATATCTATAGAAATAGATAAAGGACTGACATTTACATTAACTCCTAAAAAATCATACATATCAAAAATGTTTAGCCTATAAAGAATTAGATTATCTTACTAACTGTTAAATATTTATGGATTGCTGAACATACACAAACATAACTTGATTAATTAAGCATACAAAAGGGTAAGTAAGGACTAGTTGTATGAATATACCTTCACTGATTGATTTAAAATTGAGGTCTATTTTAGCAGATCTGACACGGGGGACACTCCCTTAAAATAACCTACTAGATTTTATGAAAACTTTTCTTCAAACATATACAGAGCTTTATAAGATATGATCTTGATATACTCAACCATCTACCAAATATAGAGAACATATACTTAGCACATTGCAGAGTTTGATGTAAACTTACATAGCTTTGATTCCATAACTATGTGTTGAATGTTGCTATCATTTACTGGCTAAACTAATTTACGTATGAACTACCAGACCATATTGATAAGAAATTTGTTAGAAACTTTATTTTAGAAAATAATTACTTCATATTCGATGACGAAGTCAGATACAGTTGTGAGAACTGAAGATATGCCAAAACATGCTAACGTAGTAATCAGATATCACAAATTAAAAATCTTAGAACAAACCCCATTAAAGTTTGGAAATAGATTCAGTATTTCTGGATAAATACTTTATTTTAAGGAGGGAAAGTCTTGATTAGCTGAACATGTTCAAAAATCTCTTAAACAGTATAAATTCTCACAATTTACTATAGAGTACAATGAGGATGTTGCTTCTGCTTTCAAACTTATATTTAAATGCTTTCTTGAATTGGAAAGATAACGTTGTATATATAAAAACTTAGGAAACTCAACAATGAGAGGACAACACAATGAATGAAAAACAATTTTTATAAGAGGAAACCTTAAAAAAATTATTTTTTGAAAATGAAAATACAACTATGTGTCAATGGTGGGGAGGTGGTCTTAGGGCCAAGAACACCAGAAGTCTCAATTCATATTAAAGTAAAAGACAGGTCTGAATTATTTATTTGTATTTATGTGTGATAACCATTTATATAGTATTTTTAGAAAATTTCTTTCAAAAATAAGAACAAAGGCATATTGTCATATAGTAATGAAAATTATTAATTTTAAGTTAAAAAGTAAATATTTATGGTTTGCCAGGTTGGGAAATTTAGTAAATAATAAAAATTAGACTTACCATGGCAATTTATAGGACAAGGTCCACCTATACAACGTTGGTAATGAGCTGGAAAATATATTATTATTATTATGGTTATTATAATAGTTATTGGTGCGTACAGACATTACTTAAGGTAAATCTGAGGAGATGGAATATATTTTTACCAAATTTTACTGAATAGAAAAACTATGCTGCAACACAAGGTGTCTGGCATTCTATCGACACTGCCAATCAACTGCTCATAATAATAATAATTATTGTTTCTACTATTGGCACAAGGCCAGCAATTACCCAGTATATTACTGGTACTTTATTTTATCGACCCCGTAAGGATGAAAGGCAAAGTTAACCTCGGCGGGATTTGAACTCAGAATGGCAAGGGCCGTAACTCTATGCATCAAAGCAAGGCGTCCGACCCTCTACCGATAATGCCAATTCACTGCACTAATAATAATAATAATAGTAATAATAGTTTCTACTTTAGGCACAAGGCCATCAATTTGAGAGGAGGCGAAAGTCAATTAAATTGACACCAGTGCATTACTGGTACTATATTTTATTGACAAAGTCAAAGGTTTTATATCAGAGTGACCTTCTCCTAAAGAGATGTCTCAATGAAGACTAAAAAAATTATACTTTATTGGATGGCTGTTAACTCTCCTGAGTTCCTCAGCCCTTTGATGGGTTTTGCTTTTCATCCTGCAGGGTGTCAAAATCACCGTCAGGTGTGGCTGCTGGTTTAGTCACCAATGACCCGACCATGCATAGGTAACCATCTAGTTTAGACACTGAGTTTGGAACTTATCAATTTATGCTTTCTTTGTGATTGTCAACAAATAACACTTACAGATTCCTTGAAACCCTGGACAACATTTGAAGCAGGTTTCTTTCTTTTGGTAGTACACAATGCTGGAAATATAAGAAGAATAGTTTTAGTCCTAGTTTTATCATTTTTAATGATATATCCTTTCTTTTATCTAATTTGTTCTTGCTATTATACAATAATTTAATTCAAACTTATTTCAGTTTCATTTTTTATTCTGTAAAGTGAATTGCAACATATAAGTTAGCAGATAGAACATCTTAAATTATAAATTACAAATATCTTTAAAAATAAGCAATGTAAGAAATAAACTTGAATCAAAATAGAAGACAGGATGATTACTACGGTAAAATATGCAAATTGTGATAATATTTTCATGAATAATGTAATGTCATATAATCTGCCTAGTTGTTGAATTTAACAGTTTTAAGCTATAAGGAAATTACACATTTAATGATATATTGTTGTCAAATAATCCTAGAAAGTATGTTGCACGTGAGTGGCAGAAAGTGTGCACCATATATAGTAAATGACTGTTATAGTATCACATATTCCTATAGTCTGAATCATGCACATAGTATTAATGTATGTGTATTATATTTTATTGTTAGTCTAGAAGCTCTCATTGGAAGGAGAACACAAACATAGTAGTGGTCACCTGCCAGTTGAGTTTTACATGTCTATTAGCTGTGTATATCATGTTTATTTCATTGCTGCAGTACATATTACAAACTAAATATAAATTTATTATATACATTCAAATGATTTATAAATTTTCCTTCATCATAATATAAAATAGCTGAGACATTTAAAATTCAATAAAATAGCTTATCTTTCCAATAAACAATGTTTCACAGTCTTTTGTTTGCAATATTTAGTTATTTTAGTCCTAAGAATACATTAAGGTTAGGCGCCCATTATGCCCTAGGCTAATGTCCCAGTATAGCTAGAATTAAATCATTAGTTCCTTTAGATTTCATATCATTCACATTTTTATACTTGGATTTTTATATTTAAAAAATCAATGTTCAAATGTCATTTCTCAGGATAGATAATACATTGTACAAGCCGGATGTTCGAAAATGTGATGAGTCCAGTAAAAAAAGTCATCATGAAATAGCAAAGTGTTTGTGTGTATCCAAATCAATGTGTTTGTGTAATCTGAAATTACAAGAATTTCCAGATAGCAGAGAAGGAGTAGGTATACAAACAAAAAAGGAAGAAACTGAGAATCTACAAACAGAAAATAGACTTCATAAAAAAATGAGAATTTGCCGGTTGATAATATACAATATCAGGATAGAACAGCAGGAATTATGACAGAAGAAGGAAAAAAATTGTGTAACTAGATATTAAAATTGAACATCATCAAATGAATGAGGATCTATATATAGAGAAAGAAGAAAATCCAGAACTATTCCAAAATATGTCCCTGTCAGAAAAATGTAGTTAACATGTCCAACAGCAATACAGCTGACATACACAGATTTAAAATGTCTGCTATTTAAACCAAAATATGTAAATGCAAAATCTTCCAAGACTAGCAAACTCTAAAAGTTGACAGCAAAGAATATCAAATTATTTATCGCAGGGTTTGTCTGCTCTTCAACTCAGAAACAACATTTTAAACCTAAGGTTACAAACTTTCTTCATATTTCATCATCATTACAATCCCTGATAATAAGGTTTAGATGGGTTGTTAGCAGATCGGGTTGGTTCTCAAAGTGGAGGTATTGATCCCATGGTGGGCTGTGAGCCTGCATCTCACATGTGTTTCTGCTCCCTACCAAGTACTGAAATAATCTGGTAGCCTGCAACTCACGTATATGCAATTCTACATACAACTGAGTGCATTTTATTGTGATTTCAGCATAAGGGAGATTATCATGTCTTCCTTTAACACAGCAAAAGAGTCCTCATGACCCTTTGTTTGGCAGGATTTTTATGGCTGAATACACTTGCTATCACATTTCCTATTCATTAAAGAATTTCTGAAAAATGAGGCAGCAAAAACCACAAAGTACAGCAGTTATGGTATTTTTAAATGCTGAACAGTTCAAGGATGTAGAATGTTTACTGGCAAATGAAATGGTCAGTTTGATGTAAAAACAAATTATGGAAAACACTGAAGTTTTGTAAATCCTGTTGTGATCAAATATAGAGGTAATCAAACGCTAACATACAGAAGACATTATAACAAACCAATTCTTAACCTTTGAAATCCAGAACATTGATCATGGTAACAGTATTGATTCTGTCCCAATTTGATGTTTCCTTGGCTAGTCATGTAAGCAAAATTAATGAGCTTTGTAAAGACTGAGAAAAGGAAAGAAAAGAAAAGAAAAATCAAAAGAACATGTAAATTTGATAGTGATGTTATCTAAAACAACTGAACTATATTGTGTCGGCCATTATTATTAAGTCGCAGATTATTAATGAAATTGTCAATCAGAAATAATTGTACAAAATTGATATTGTTCAAGACACAGAAATGATTGACCAGAAATCTATTATTTTGAATTATATTTTGTTTATAGAGTAAAAGAATGTTTCTCTGCTTTAAAGAAAATTATAGGCACTACTGGATATGGATTAATGAAGTCTTGATTGGAATATAGTTGATGGAAAAAAATTGGTTAACTTTGCAGAGGCATTGTTTGATAGAATTGTTATCATGAGAAACTGGGGTTAAATGAAGTATACAAGAGATTAATCTCCATAATGCATTTACATTTGTTATGTTATGTTCATATATAACAACCTTCGACACATCCTGATTTTTAGAATAAGTACACTGTATTCCTGTATGTCATTAGAAGTAACTAAAAGAGTGGATGTCAGGAAAAGCAAAGGCCAATACAGCTTGGCACCAGTGTCGTCGCAACACTCAGTAAATGGGAGCAGCATGAAATAAAGTGTTACCCAGTCCATGAATCAAACTCACCACCTCATGATTGCAAGCCCAACCACTAAGTCATGTGCCCTCACATACATACATACATACATACATATATACATACATACATACATACATACATACATATATATATACATATATACATACATACATACATACATACATACATACATATATATATACATATATACATACATACATACATATATACATACATATATACATACATACATACATATATACATACATATATATATACATACATACATACATGTATACATGATTGTTGCAACTTAATTTTGAGTTATTCCATCATTTGATACTCAAGCATGAGCATCACGAACATGGCTTTTCAGTCCTGCTAGGGACTTGCTATGGCCAGCAATACCATGCATCGCAAAAAATGTCACATATCAAATAATGCCAGTGTTTGAAGCTTTTTTAAGTGAGGAAAGGCTTTGCATGGGGCCAATCACACTCTCTGAACATCAAATGCATTTGCCCCAAAAGAACTGGTCTACATCATTGGATGCAAATGAAGTTACAGGGTTTATATCAGAGTGACCTTCTGCTAGAGAGATGTCTTAATGAAGACTAGGGGTCTCTCGCATCACAAAAAAAAAGCAGCTTTATTTGGATGGCTGTTGACTCTCCTGAGTTACTCAGTCCTTTGACAAATTTTGTCCAAAATTACCCTCCCCACCAAGCAAGGTTGGTGGGGTTGCCGGTTTAGTCACCGATGACCTGACCATGCAGTGTTTGTACTGGGATACATGTTACCAGTAATGCTGAAGAGTAACATATATACATACATATGTATATATGTATGTATATATGTAAATACATATAATGTATGCATATGTGTACATATATATACATGCACACATATACATATGTATACATACATACATACAATTGGCTGCAGAAGTCGTCTTTGGGGGTGGCTAACTAGTGTAAGCGCCCATGATAAATATTCCCGTGTCTTCTATTTTCCTGTCAATCAATAATATGGTGAGAGCTGTAAAACACATGGGAGCTTCTGCCAATTATTATTGTTTAGTCTCAGATATCAACTTTGATTGAGTAGATTTATGATCAAAAGCTATCCAGCCATGACATTCCTATCTGTTTTTCAGATATAATATATCTAAAACTACATTAATCAATGTATCCGTCCCTTTTTAACCATTTAGTTACCAGTCCCAGCCAAAACCAACTTTGGTTCTATTAAACAAATTCACTCATTTTAAAGGTCTCCAATTTAAATTAAAATCTTCCAACATAATTTTATATAAAAACCTTACATTAAGTTATCTTAGTAATCAAATAATTAATAATTTTAGTAAATCCCTCAAAATTCTTCATTAATCAATTAAAATAGAGTGAATTTCATTAGAAATGTGGTCATGAAAGGGTTATGTTATGTTCCAAACACTAGCTGAATAATGAGAAAGTTACTTTACTAAATCCTTTCAAATGTTTGATTATTAAAAATGTGGTCTTGAAAGGGTTAAGATGATAGAAAATGAATTGAGAGGGACTTGGCTGTTATTTCAAGCAAATAAAATGACTATATAATGGTTCTTTTATTGCCCTGTGACCTATTTTCAATACTTCATTGTTGTTATTCATTTGTGCTTACATTGCTAATGTTCTTGTGAGTTTTCAACAACAGCACAAATAGTCTAGTTCTTCCATTGATTTATGTGTAAGAAATCAATAAATATAATTCCAAGTTTTCATATTTTCAAAAACGAAACTGATTATTAATTAGGGTTCATAATTATATTTATTTGCTGTGATCATAATGAGCTTGATTAATTTATACCGAAAATATTTTCCATTTGTGTTTCAAGAAAACGAAGAAAATCTTATAACATAGCAAGTTACATAGTTTCCTATGCTTAACAAATTAGAATTAGAATTTTAGTGGTTCTTTCTCTTCATCATTATAATCAAATCCTGCCGCGGTTAACTTTGCTTTTCATCCATACAGGGGTCAATAAAATAAAGTACCAGTAATGTACTGCGTAATTGCTGGCCTTGTGCCAAAAGTAGAAACAATTATAATAATTATCATCATCATCATCATCATCATCAAATCTACTTTTCTCTTCAGGTATTGTGTTCTTTCTTGTATAAATTCCTAATATTTTTCTCAATTTCAAATCTGGGATAAGTTGGATAAATTAGTAAATCTGAACATCTACTTATTTTTATGGAACAGTTTTTAGTTCTTTAAAACTGTATATTTCTTAATGTAGAAATCATTTCATTAAAAAAGTTAAGATTTGAAAACTTCCCCCATCATTCTTATTAAATTACTTCTACTACTTTAAGATTCTTCTCTAAATTGCTTGAAATTTCCTCAAAAGGTATCGTGACCAGCATTGAGCAGAAGTGATAAAATATGTTAATTTAACCTTTTAGCATTTAAACCGGCCAGAATTCTCTCACCTCTTTCTGTTCAAACTAGCCATAACTGGCTGCTTATACTTATGTTAAGGTATTGTTCTCAAAATAAATATTATCAAAATCTTGTAGTTTTGATATTGTATGATATACTTATGTGAGATAAAGCCTTTACTGTCAAAATACAATAGTAAACATAGAGTAATGTAAATGCTAAAGGGTTAAACAGAGTTGGTAATTCATAAAGAACATACTTCCTAACATCTCATAGTGACGAGTAGCTTCATTTCAAGAAGAAATCCTGAGGGTACAAACACACACACATATATATATACATACACTCATACACTCATGCACACACCCTTATATACAAAGAAACACGCATTCACAAAAAACACGTACATACACATACATATATGTGCAGAAATGCACACACACACACATAAAGAAACACGCATTCACAAAGACAAACACATACATATATATGCAGATATGCATACACAATCACACACACATATATATATATATACAAATACACATACACATACACAATCACACACATATATATATATACATATACACAAAGAAACATGCATTCACAAAGAAATATACATACATATATATATGTAGATATGCATACACACTCACAGCCACACATACATATATACATGTGCACAAAGATACACACATGAGATTCGCTAACACTACACCTAATATTCCCCCTCCATACACATGCACATGTATATCATGACTCATACACTGTTCACTTCCCTGACATTTGTATATTATTCTATGTACTATACATGTACCTTTGATGAGTTGTAGTGCACCTGAGCACTGTACACAATAATTTCATTATTATTATTACTATTATAAGGCGGTAGATTGGCAGTATCGGTAGAGGGTCGGAAACCATGCTTTACAGCACAGAGTTACATCCCTTTACGGATTGAGTTCAAATCTCGCCGAGCTTAACTTTGCCTTTCATCCTTACGGGGTTGATAAAATAAAGTACCAGTAATACACTGGGTAATTTCTGGTCTTGTGCTAAAAGTAGAAACAATTATTATTCGCCATGCTTTGCAGTATAGAGTTACGGCTCTTTATGATCTGAGCTCAAATCCCGCCGAGGTCAACTTTGCCTTTCATCCTTATGGGGTCGATAAAATAAAGTACCAGTCATGCACTGAGGTTGATTTAATCGACTTTCCCCTCCCCCCAAATTACTGGCCTTGTGCCTATATAAGAAACTATTATTATACACACAATAGTTTCAATGGAGCAAATTTCACTTGTTATATATTGGTTGAAGGCAATGACTGAATGTGTTGACAGGTGGTCAAATCTGAAACTTCATGATTGTGAAGCAAACAATTTTAACCACACAGCTGTGCCTACTAGCTGCAGTTATTCTCATTATTATGACTAGTCTATTACTGATATATTTAATCAGCTACTACTATCAGACTCATATCCTCTCGATTTCTCTATTATTCCTGTCTCTAGCAGAAGAAGCCATGTTAAAATTACCAAAGCCTGATGAAAAAACATAAGTGCCAACAATAGTTATGAAATTCTTTATCAAAGCAGCAATAATTTAGAAAACCTTTTACTTGGCAGCTTCTTCTGTTATGAAAAGAAAAGAAAAAGTTTTGTGAATTTTAGAGGAATATTTCAAATTTCCAAGATTGAAAAATATGTAGTGTGGAAAACCAATAAAAAACAACAACAACAATAAAAAAACAAAAAAACAAAACAAACAAACAGCAAAAAAAATAAACGAAACAAACAAACAATTATTTCTCTTGAGACAAAGGAGAGACATAGTTAATTAAACTGCATATTTTCCTCACTGGTTCTTACATTGAAAAGAAATGAAAGGCAAATTCAACTCCACGAGATTTGAAATCAAAACCTCCCTCTTCTCCCTGCACTCAACAACAATTCACCATCTTAAATGTCTAACATAGTTACCCCAGTATATGACAGACTTTATTTTATTGGCTCCAAAAAAAATGAAAGGCAAAGTTCACATTGACAGAAGCTGAGAAGATAAAAGTATGCAAATCTCTTGCTCAACACTCTACTGATTACGTCAGTCACCACCTTAACAACAACAACAACAATGGTTTCTGATTTAGGTACAAGGCCAGCAATTTTGAGGAGAGGGGGAAGTTGATTAAATCGACCCCAGTGCATTACTGGTGCTTTATTTTATCGATCCTGTAAAGATGCAAGGCAAAGTTAACCTCAGCAGGATTTGAACTCAGATCACAAAGGGGCAAGCATGTCTACTGATACTACCAATCCACTGCCCTAAAAATGGTTAATGAGACAAAAAACCAACATGAAAATGGAATTACAAAGAGACTAAATGAGAAATGGAGAGAATATCCTCTCCACAGACAATACCGAGGAAGGCCCACAGACAATACCGAGGAAGGCCCACAGACAATACCGAGGAAGGCCCCCACAGACAATACCGAGGAAGGCCCAACAGACAATACCGAGGAAGGCCCCCACAGACAATACCAAGGAAGGCCCCCACAGACAATACCGAGGAAGGCCCCCACAGACAATACCGAGGAAGGCCCCCACAGACAATACCGAGGAAGGCCCACAGACAATACCGAGGAAGGCCCCACAGACAATACCGAGGAAGGCCCCCACAGACAATACCGAGGAAGGCCCCCACAGACAATACCAAGGAAGGCCCACAGACAATACCGAGGAAGGCCCCCACAGACAATACCGAGGAAGGCCCCCACAGACAATACCGAGGAAGGCCCCCACAGACAATACCGAGGAAGGCCCCCACAGACAATACCAAGGAAGGCCCACAGACAATACCGAGGAAGGCCCCCACAGACAATACCGAGGAAGGCCCCCACAGACAATACCAAGGAAGGCCCCCACAGACAATACCGAGGAAGGCCCACAGACAATACCGAGGAAGGCCCCCACAGACAATACCGAGGAAGGCCCCCACAGACAATACCGAGGAAGGCCCCCACAGACAATACCGAGGAAGGCCCCCACAGACAATACCGAGGAAGGCCCCCACAGACAATACCGAGGAAGGCCCCACAGACAATACCGAGGAAGGCCCCCACAGACAATACCGAGGAAGGCCCCCACAGACAATACCGAGGAAGGCCCACAGACAATACCGAGGAAGGCCCCCACAGACAATACCGAGGAAGGCCCCCACAGACAATACCGAGGAAGGCCCCCACAGACAATACCGAGGAAGGCCCCCACAGACAATACCGAGGAAGGCCCCCACAGACAATACCGAGGAAGGCCCCCACAGACAATACCGAGGAAGGCCCACAGACAATACCGAGGAAGGCCCCCACAGACAATACCGAGGAAGGCCCCCACAGACAATACCGAGGAAGGCCCACAGACAATACCGAGGAAGGCCCCCACAGACAATACCGAGGAAGGCCCCCACAGACAATACCGAGGAAGGCCCCCACAGACAATACCGAGGAAGGCCCCCACAGACAATACCGAGGAAGGCCCCCACAGACAATACCGAGGAAGGCCCCACAGACAATACCGAGGAAGGCCCCCACAGACAATACCGAGGAAGGCCCCCACAGACAATACCGAGGAAGGCCCCCACAGACAATACCGAGGAAGGCCCACAGACAATACCGAGGAAGGCCCCCACAGACAATACCGAGGAAGGCCCCCACAGACAATACCGAGGAAGGCCCCCACAGACAATACCGAGGAAGGCCCCCACAGACAATACCGAGGAAGGCCCCCACAGACAATACCGAGGAAGGCCCCCACAGACAATACCGAGGAAGGCCCACAGACAATACCGAGGAAGGCCCCCACAGACAATACCGAGGAAGGCCCCCACAGACAATACCGAGGAAGGCCCACAGACAATACCGAGGAAGGCCCCCACAGACAATACCGAGGAAGGCCCCCACAGACAATACCGAGGAAGGCCCCCACAGACAATACCGAGGAAGGCCCACAGACAATACCGAGGAAGGCCCGACAGACAATACCGAGGAAGGCCCCCACAGACAATACCGAGGAAGGCCCGACAGACAATACCGAGGAAGGCCCCCACAGACAATACCGAGGAAGGCCCCCACAGACAATACCGAGGAAGGCCCCCACAGACAATACCGAGGAAGGCCCACAGACAATACCGAGGAAGGCCCGACAGACAATACCGAGGAAGGCCCCCACAGACAATACCGAGGAAGGCCCCCACAGACAATACCGAGGAAGGCCCACAGACAATACCGAGGAAGGCCCGACAGACAATACCGAGGAAGGCCCCCACAGACAATACCGAGGAAGGCCCGACAGACAATACCGAGGAAGGCCCACAGACAATACCGAGGAAGGCCCCCACAGACAATACCGAGGAAGGCCCCCACAGACAATACCGAGGAAGGCCCACAGACAATACCGAGGAAGGCCCACAGACAATACCGAGGAAGGCCCCCACAGACAATACCGAGGAAGGCCCCCACAGACAATACCGAGGAAGGCCCACAGACAATACCGAGGAAGGCCCCCACAGACAATACCGAGGAAGGCCCCCACAGACAATACCGAGGAAGGCCCCCACAGACAATACCGAGGAAGGCCCCCACAGACAATACCGAGGAAGGCCCAACAGACAATACTGAGGAAGGCCCACAGACAATACCGAGGAAGGCCCCCACAGACAATACCGAGGAAGGCCCCCACAGACAATACCGAGGAAGGCCCCACAGACAATACCGAGGAAGGCCCACAGACAATACCGAGGAAGGCCCCCACAGACAATACCGAGGAAGGCCCCACAGACAATACCGAGGAAGGCCCACAGACAATACCGAGGAAGGCCCGACAGACAATACCGAGGAAGGCCCCCACAGACAATACCGAGGAAGGCCCCCACAGACAATACCGAGGAAGGCCCCACAGACAATACCGAGGAAGGCCCACAGACAATACCGAGGAAGGCCCGACAGACAATACCGAGGAAGGCCCAACAGACAATACCGAGGAAGGCCCCCACAGACAATACCGAGGAAGGCCCCCACAGACAATACCGAGGAAGGCCCAACAGACAATACCGAGGAAGGCCCAACAGACAATACCGAGGAAGGCCCCACAGACAATACCGAGGAAGGCCCCCACAGACAATACCGAGGAAGGCCCCCACAGACAATACCGAGGAAGGCCCAACAGTCAATACCGAGGAAGGCCCCCACAGAGGAGTCAACAATGGATCTTGTAGAAGAAGATGAATGTTTGGACAGAAACAACTATAACAATAGAATAATCCAAATGGACCCTAACAGTGAATGGAGACTGTAAAGAGCACAACAACACCATTCACCACGTCACCTTTGGCTGCTTAGTCCTTGCCAAGTTGGAATATATAGATAACCAGAGATGGTTGAGTTGGCAACTATCTCCAATAGGTAATATGCCAACACTTTGATGTGAGAATTAACAAGTAGTATAAACATGTACCAAACATGCTACATAACAACCTAGCCACAATCGTCTCAGATATTCTTATACAAATAGACAAAGAAATCAAGGCAAACCAAACATATATGTACAGCAATAGACATCAAAACCCCTGCTGACCAAAATACTGCCCAGAAAGGAGTAAAAAGAACTGTCAAAATACAATGATCTTGAAATTGAAATGAACAAGATGTAGAGCATAAAGGTAAAGATAGTGCCAATAATATTTGGAGAACTGGGTTTCATAAAAAACAATATGAACAAAAACATAGAAGATGTGCTGGGATTTACATTACACACAACGCCAAAATAGCTCTGCTAGGAACATCTTACATATAACATTATTGATTCAATAGCACATCTTAAATAGAACAGTATTCACACACAACAAACAACTTATACATAAGTACCTAACAACACAAATCACACAACATATACTCTTCAAATAGGCAATAACTCACATTACACACAACAGATACACAACAGATTAAACACAACACAAGGGAATCATCATTATCATCATCACTATTTAACGTCCACTTTTCCATGCTGGCGTTAGACGAATACAAGAGAAAACTCAATGACAGGACAAAATTGATGCAGCGCATTAACAGATGGAATCTATACTCCCCTACAGAATCAAGAACACAATGCTGCACACACCTCAGAAACACAAAAGTACATCAGGTGATGCAGTAAAAACTAAACATATATGGAAGGTGATGCAGTAAAAACTAAATATTCTATGGAAGGTGATGCAGTAAAACTAAACATACTATGGAAGGTGATGCAGTAAAAACTAAACATTCTATGGAAGGTGATGCAGTAAAAACTAAACATTCTATGGAAGGTGATGCAGTAAAAACTAAACATTCTATGGAAGGTGATGCAGTAAAACTAAACATTCTATGGAAGTTGATGCAGTAAAAACTAAACATTCTATGGAAGGTGATGCAGTAAAACTAAATATTCTATGGAAGTTGATGCAGTAAAAACTAAACATTCTATGGAAGGTGATGCAGTAAAACTAAACATACTATGGAAGGTGATGCAGTAAAAACTAAACATTCTATGGAAGGTGATGCAGTAAAAACTAAACATACTATGGAAGTTGATGCAGTAAAAACTAAACATACAATGGAAGGTGATGCAGTAAAATTAAACATACAATGGAAGGTGATGCAGTAAAAACTAAATATTCTATGGAAGGTGATGCAGTAAAAACTAAACATTCTATGGAAGGTGATGCAGTAAAACTAAACATTCTATGGAAGTTGATGCAGTAAAAACTAAACATACTATGGAAGGTGATGCAGTAAAACTAAATATTCTACGGAAGTTGATGCAGTAAAAACTAAACATTCTATGGAAGGTGATGCAGTAAAACTAAACATACTATGGAAGGTGATGCAGTAAAAACTAAACATTCTATGGAAGGTGATGCAGTAAAAACTAAACATTCTATGGAAGGTGATGCAGTAAAACTAAACATACTATGGAAGGTGATGCAGTAAAACTAAACATACTATGGAAGGTGATGCAGTAAAACTAAACATTCTATGGAAGGTGATGCAGTAAAACTAAACATACAATGGAAGGTGATGCAGTAAAAACTAAACATACTATGGAAGGTGATGCAGTAAAACTAAATATTCTATGGAAGTTGATGCAGTAAAAACTAAACATTCTATGGAAGGTGATGCAGTAAAAACTAAACATTCTATGGAAGGTGATGCAGTAAAACTAAACATTCTATGGAAGTTGATGCAGTAAAAACTAAACATTCTATGGAAGGTGATGCAGTAAAACTAAATATTCTATGGAAGTTGATGCAGTAAAAACTAAACATTCTATGGAAGGTGATGCAGTAAAACTAAACATACAATGGAAGGTGATGCAGTAAAAACTAAATATTCTATGGAAGGTGATGCAGTAAAAACTAAACATTCTATGGAAGGTGATGCAGTAAAACTAAACATTCTATGGAAGTTGATGCAGTAAAAACTAAACATACTATGGAAGGTGATGCAGTAAAACTAAATATTCTATGGAAGTTGATGCAGTAAAAACTAAACATTCTATGGAAGGTGATGCAGTAAAACTAAACATACTATGGAAGGTGATGCAGTAAAAACTAAACATTCTATGGAAGGTGGTGCAGTAAAAACTAAACATTCTATGGAAGGTGATGCAGTAAAACTAAACATTCTATGGAAGGTGATGCAGTAAAAATTAAACATTCTATGGAAGGTGATGCAGTAAAACTAAACATACAATGGAACTGAATGATGTGAAATTTTTGGAATTTACATTTTAGATCCTTTACATAAATAATTTCCTTCTTTGTGAAGAGGTCTTTAACCCTTTAGCATTAACATTACTCTATATTTTCTATTGTATTTTTGTGTTAAAGGCTTTATCTTACATAATTATCTCACATAATATTGAATCTATGAGATTTTGATATCTATTTTGAGCACAATACCTTAACATCAGTATGAGCGGCCATTTACAGCCGGTTTGAACAGAAAGAGGTGAGAGAATTCTGGCCAGACACAGCCGGTTTAAATGCCTAAGGGTTAAAGAGGAGTTAGACTTTATTCTCTTGCAATCTGATTGTGAATTATTTAGAATTAGAAAAGATCCTACCAGTTAGTGAAATAGATTCAAAATTACAGTTCATTACTGATGTTGGAAAGTCTTTTGATTTCAAATGGTTAACTGAGCAAGCAAACCTTTTACAGCAACAATACAACCAATAAGGTCCCTTTGTTTCAATCTTATCCAATTAAAACCTACCTAAATATTAAAGCAGTTTCTTTATGTATCTTTTAAATAAAATTCTTATTTTTCATTATCTGAAGATTTGAAATGAAAAATTCTGAATAACAATTTGTAAATTTCAGTTTCTCATAGAATATAATATATAACTCTACTTTCAGTATTGAGTACACTATTCTTTTTCCTGTCACACACATACACACAAGTATGTGTGAGTCCCAGATTCAATCAGGGGTAACCACAGTAAGTTACTCAATACATTAGTAGAGTGTAAACATCAAATTTTATATAGAAATGGCTTCTACAGGACTAGAACTGTTTCATTCGAAAGAAATCATCAGAGCTTTCCTGATGATTTCTTTCCAAATGAAACAGTTCTAGTCCAGTAGAAGCCATATTTATGTGTGTATATTTGAGAAAATATGTGAATGTATATATATATTGAGTGTATATAATGATTTTGCCAATAAAGCTAACAGTTATTTCAGTGACAATAGAACATAACGAGCTAATGAAGTTTTTAAAGAAATATTTCCTTTCAGTTTCAATAGGAATCTTTGTTGACTGTTAGCAGGCACAATGTCTTTTGTGTTGTATTTAAAATAGTACAAAGAAAATATTGAAGTGGCAGTCATTTGAAATGTATGAATATCATCCCTCCATAGAAAAAGACAGGGAAATGTATCGAAGAGTTACTTTAATGGGAACACTGATAACTGTTCACAGCTTGAATAAGTATGACATCTCAATAATTGGAAGATAAATGCACTTGGTAGCATGTTAAATGTTCTAGCTAGAACCTTACACTTAATGTGAAGAAAAATAGGGATCTGAGGGACTTATCTGACCCCGCAAAAAATAATGATTCAAATAATTTAATTGAAAAATATAGTAAAAATAAACTTCTGTCAGTATTGATAGTGTGTGTTCCAGTTGTTTGATCAATGGAATGTTCGACGTATAATAACACACACACACACACACACACACACACGTCCACAAGTATAGCTCTTTTTACAAAACATTTTTTTTTCCATTTCAGGTAGACGCGCTCCATCATCCACTTTTCTAAAAAATAAATCATACACAAAACGCCAACACCAACAGTTTTGCAAGAGATGTCAACATGAATGGACCTGTTATTTTTATCTAAAGACATTTTTTCCAATTCCAACCCGCCCATACCCTCAATCTATCTTATTTCTCATTCTTTCTTCTGATGAAAGACTAGCGTCCGAAACGTTAAGACCCTCTTCCTGCTATATCAAGCGTTAACCTAATATATTCCTTCCATATACTGTACCGATTGTGTTGTTTTTTCTGTTTACCTTTTATATATATATATATATATATATATATATATTTGTCTAAGACTAAAGTTCTAGTTTGTAGAAAGGAAAATAGGGCACAACAGGTGCCCTCAGGGAAATGGCCATGCTCAGTGTGTAGGAAAAGAGTAGGCAGAAATTCCATTTTATGCAAAGTATGGGTACATAAAAGATGTAGTGGGATCACAGGTAAACTATCTAAGAACGTAGACTTTATATGTGGCTGATGCTCAGGTGCAATAAGTAGCAAGTGTCCACAGGATACTAGCCCCTTCTATTGCCCTGATGGTTCTATAGAAATAGTCGACACCTTCCGTTACCTGGGTGATGAAATTAGCAGTGGTGGAGCGTGTTCTGAAAGTACAGTAGCCAGAGTCAGAATGGGATGGCAAAAGTTCAGAGAGCTTATACCACTGTTGGCCACAAAAGGTTTCTCTCTAAAAATGAAAGGCAGATTGTATGATGCCTGTATACGAACAGCAATGTTACATGGCAGTGAGACATGGGCATTACGTGCAGAGGACCTGCGTAGACTGGAAAGGAACGAAGCATGCATGCTCCGTTGGATGTGTAATAGTAATATACATGAACTAAGAGAGAAATTAGGAATTAGCGGGATCAGATGCTGTTTACTCGAGAGAAGACTACGTTGGTATGGCCACGTGATGCGCATGAAAGACGACAGCTGTACAAAAAAGTGCAGGCCGATCAAAATTGATGGTAGTTACAGAGTAGGTAGACCTAGAAAAACCTGGGACGATCTGATAAATTCTGACCTTACACACTTGCACCTCTCTAAGACAATGTCACTGGACCGAGATCTTTGGCGTTATGCAGTAATACAGAAGACCCGCCTTGCCTATGTACAAAGCAAAACCTACAGTCAGTAGGCACCTCTTAACCAAATATACACCACAATCCACTACCCCTACCCTATCCTCCCACCAACACCACCCTCTCTCTGCAAAGTTGGTATCACAACATCCAGTCCAAATAAATGAGATAATGAGATCGAGATCGTGTAGGTAACACAGTAAAAAGTTCCCCAGTTCCACACTGTAAATGTGGTTGGTGTTAGGAAGGGCATCCAGCCATAGAAAACCTGCTAGATAGTCCTATATGAGCAAGACACGGTCACCTGACCAACCTTGCCTCAAGTGGGACAACTCCTGTCTAACCCATGCTAGCATGGAAGATGGACGTTAAATGAAGATGATGATGATATTAATTTATTAAAATAACAGATTAAAGTTTAAGCAAAGAATCGCTGCTTTCACCCTTAATGGGATCTTCTGAAGATCCCGTTAAGAGTGAAAGCAGCGATTCTTTGCTTAAGCTTTAATCTGTTATTTTAATAAATATTTGCTCTAGGGTTCTTATATATTTGATTATATTTATCCTTATCGAGTCCTCTTTGGATTTTAGTCTTCATATTTATTATGAGAGAGAGAGAGAGAGAGAGAGAGAGAGAGAGAGAGAGAGAGTGAGTGAGTGAGTGAGTGAGTGAGTGAGTGAGTGAGTGAGTGAGTGAGTGAGTGAGTGAGTGAGTGAGTGAGTGTGTGTGTGTGTGTGTACATTGAACATCTTATACAAAATCACTGCGTGTATACAAATAAATAAATTTGTGTATTTACTTGTAGATATGTGTGTGCGCTTGTTATATATGTATTTATTTATTTATATACGTTTATATAATTATTTATTTGTATACACGCATACACACACACACATATTTATATGTGCGTGGTTTTGTATACCTATGGTAAGTGTTTTGCGTATGCTTGTGTATGTACGTATTTGTTTGCGTGTATGTATTTATTTATTTCTATTACTTCTGTATTGTATTTATTTACTTTGTTCTTAACTCTGTAGCGAAGATTCATTCGGTCTCCTAGTTAGAATTTTAGTCTACGACTTCAGCTATACCATTCACGTGGTTTTGTCTTTGCGTGCTATTGTTCTCCACGCTCCACATATGACGCATTATCTTCGTTTTTTTCGTTCATTGCCAGAGAACGTCTCTATGAACCACCTAAGAGAACATTAGTCTACGACTTCTTTTATACCATAAACGTGGTTCTGTCTTTGCGCGTAATTGTTTTTCTCCGCTCCTATTAATGACGTATTATATTCGTTTTTTCCCCTTCTTTGCCAGGGAACGTTTCCACGAACCAAAGTATCGTCTTCCTGTCTTCCTCCAGTTGCAACGTTTTTTGAAATATCCACTTCTGCGTTTACAGATTGACTTTATTAGTTTCAGAAGTTCCCGTTAAGGGTGAAAGTAGCGATTCTTTGCTTAAACTTTAATCTGTTATTTTAATAAATATATATATATATATATATATATATATATATATATATATATATTCTTTTTTAAAAGACAACGGAAAGGTGGACTTGAAATATTCTTTTAATGTTGTTAAATTACATATTTCTATGGCCTGCTTACATCATCTGATCGTGATATAAGACTTTGGTGACATCATCAGGTGTAGATAGCTAAGATTAGGTAATCGATAACTGGATTATGACAAACAGAAACAGGAAATAGACTTGATTTGGAGATGGCCTGCCAAGTTGGTGATATTGCTGTGGCAGACTGCTTCATATAGAAGATACTGTATATAAGATGGCTAATAGGTAGAAGCATTAGAGCATGTGACAGATTGCTTTGCTAACAAGTAGACAGACAGATAGAGAGGTAGGTAGAAAGATAGATAAAGATAGCTATATAGATAGATATATATATGTAGGTATATAGACAGTTAGGTAGATAAGTAGACTTGGACACTAACATCACAACTTGAGAGGAGATTGGATGGCACATATACCCGCCTCTTAATGAGAGTGTAAAACCTATCCTGGAAACGACATCCCACCTTGTCTAAAATCTATGGCAAACTCCCTCGAGCCTCTGCCCTTCTAAAATCCCGGAGAGCTCAATTTGCTGGCCACTGTCACCGTGCCAGCAATGAAATAATATCCGCTCTCTTGCTCTGGAACCCTGACTCCAGCCTGACTAGGAGTAGGAAGCTGTCATTCCCTGACGTTATCTCTAGGGATACGGGAATCAGTAGACAGGACCTGGGGGCAGCGATGGGGGACAGGGGATTCTGGGGCATGAGAGTGAGATCCATCATCTCGACAGTAGTTGACGAGTGATGATGATGATGAGATAAGTAGATAGACAGACAGAAAGATAAGATAAACAGACAGATAGATAGATGGATGGATAGACAAATAAGTAGATAGACAGATATTTAGGTGAATAGATTGATATCTGAAGATAGATTGATAGATGAATAAGTAGATAGCTATTGATAGTTGCTGCTCCCACAACTGATTATTTCCAGTGCGTCTCCCATGCCGTCCTCTGGGGAAACACCTTTATTCTGTCCACTGGGGCTGTGAGGAGAGAAGCCGATTATATTACAGATTCTGTTGAATAGTCTTAAATACTTCAATACCCTAGTAGACGGCTTGCAACAGAATTCTACAAATCGTGAAGACAGGAATTAGGACAGGTTTTATGCCATTAAAAACACTTCATTCTATATTCTGGGCTTAAATTATTAGGATGTAACATATGAAATGTTGATTTTATTTTTTAAAGAAAAAGTAAATGAGATTAAATATAACACTTTAAACTGATCATTTGTGAACATTGTGTGAGATAGAGAGGTAGGATGGAAGATATAAAATTACCATTTCACAAATAAATCTATATTTTAGTTCTTAACCATAATAAATACATGTTGACTATGGCTAATTGAGTGATATGACAATAGGTTGCCTCCATGCTAAAAGATGGTTGAAGCAGGGGTGACTTCAGTAAAATATCAAACGAAAGTTCTCTGAACATCACATAAGAAGTGATAAGTGAACTGACGATGAGGCTGTAAGAGTCCTAGAAACATCACAAGAATAGGAAAAAAATTGTTGATAAAATGAAATGTCTGGTTAGTTCGACATAAGTCAATCATAGTAAACTAGCTGGACTATGAAAAAATTTTCACAGATAATCCTCTCTCTATAAATATATTAAAACCCCCTCTCTCTCTATATATAAACCCATCCCTTTCTCAATTAAAACTACCCTCTCTATATATATAACCCCCTCTCTCTCTATATATATATTATAACCCCCTTCTCTCTATATATAATAACCCATCCCTTTCTCTATATTATAACCCCCTCTCTTTCTCCTTTCCAAACGTTGCAATGCTCTTTGATTTTCTTTGGCCGTAGACTGTCGTAGATTGTTTACCACCCCCCTTCCATTGTTTTACTGAAAGCGTGACACACACGGTTGGACGTACGTACGGTCCGCAGGTACAAGCGTATTAATATATAGATATTAATTGAAAAAAAAAAAAAAATGGTATTATATGCAAAAAAACAAAAAATAATAAATTGATCTAATCTTTACTAGCTTTGAGGACATCTGGTCAGTGAAAATATACGGCAGAATATAAACTTGAAACCAAGTTTTGTATGTGTTCTGGTGCAGGTATATGGACATTTTCTGAAAATGAAAACAAATGTAATTAAGATTAATTAAACGTTTAATCAAGAAGTTACTAAATATAATTTTTGAAAAATTTTAAGAAATTTTAATCAAAGACATTATGTGCAGGCGACACTCCTTTAAACACTAACATAACTATTTTAATTTTGAATTTATTAATATTATAAATAAGTCAGATGGTCAATCACCTTATGTGTACTGACTATAAGTCATACCTCTTGCTTCTACTGTAAATTATCACATAAATTAGATACATTTCTGTTGACCCTTGTGATATGCAACCAATTGTTGCACTTAGTGGGGAATTCATGGTCGTTTTTGTTTCCCTTTTTTCTTTTTTTCTTTCTCTTGCTTTGATCATATATTTTGGTGTGTTATATTTGTAAGGTTCCTAGCAGTAATTAATTGTATTTATCATATGTGTTTGTATTTTCATTCTGAAAGAATTGTGAACAATTTGTAATGTTATTTAGACACCTATGAATAAAGTGTTTTATATGTTCATATCTAATTAAACTGGTTCATGTTTTTACTATCTACAACTTATTCTTGTAAGCTAACAATGGCTAACGCTGTGTGCAGGTATAATTACTGCTACACTTTGGTGTAAAAATAAGCCTAAGAAGTAATTTTTATATTTTGTTCTAATAAACTTACCTTCTTTTCCCTTACCATCCTCTAGGGAAACTCCTTCTCCAATGTCTGCTGGGGCCGTGGGGTGGCCAACATGTAGGATTCCATTTGCATAGTGAGAGATGAGGAGGGCGAGAGAGATGGAGGTAATGACAGTGGGAGTTCAGGTCCTCTGTGTTTGGACCTGGTGTATGTGTGGGGAGGGCGAGAGAGATGGAGGTGATGACAGTGGGAGTTCAGGTCCTCTGTGTTTGGACTTGGGTTACATGAGAGATGGGGAGGGTGAGAGAGATGGAGGTGATGACAGTGGGAGTTCAGGTCCTCTGTGTTTGGACTTGGGTTACATGAGAGATGGGGAGGGTGAGAGAGATGGAGGTGATGACAGTGGGTGTTCAGGTCCTCTGTGTTTGGACTTGGGTTACATGAGAGATGGGGAGGGTGAGAGAGATGGAGGTGATGACAGTGGGTGTTCAGGTCCTCTGTGTTTGGACTTGGGTTACATGAGAGATGGGGAGGGTGAGAGAGATGGAGGTGATGACAGTGGGTGTTCAGGTCCTCTGTGTTTGGACTTGGGTTACATGAGAGATGGGGAGGGTGAGAGAGATGGAGGTGATGACAGTGGGTGTTCAGGTCCTCTGTGTTTGGACTTGGGTTACATGTATGCTTATTGTCTTATCATATAGACATATTTATTCTCTTTACAGGGTATGATGCTTTTTTATCTGTTTCTTAATATTTATATTTTATTATATATCTAATATATTTTTTTATTTATAAAGTGTGTTTTATTAACCCTTTAGCATTCATATTACTCTATATATACTATTATATTTTTATGGTTTATCTCAAATAATTATCTCACATAATATCGAATCTATGAGATTTTGATGTTATTTATCTTGAGAACAATACCTTAAAGTCAGTATGAGTAGCAAGTTACGGCTGGTTTGAACCGAAAGAGATGAGAGAATTCTGGCCAGATATGGCCGGTTTAAATGCTAAAGGGTTAAACCTTGTTAATGTGATGATGTATTTTTGTTTATTTATCTTATTTATTTTTGGGAAGTTAAGCAGCTTGAAAACTAATCACATAGCTCCAAATTCAAAATTTGACCCTTTCATGACCGTATTTCTAATTAATTAATGAAACATTTTGAGGGATTTACTAAAATTATTAATTATTTCATTACTAAATTACTAAGATAGTAACTTAATGTAAGATTCTTATATAAAATTATGTTGGTAGATTTTAATTTAAATTGGAAACCTTTAAAATGCGTGATTTTATTGTTGGTAACAAAAGGGTTAATACTGTTCTGGAAGGCAGGCTATTTTTGTTTTGTCTTTCTGCCTATGTCAATAAATATATAATCAAATTATATATATTATTGTGTCACAAACAGATCAACATAGAATATAATATTGCAAATCTATATCTTTATCAATTAAATAAAAAAATATCTATCTATGTACTTATTTGTATGCCTGCCTATCTATCCTTCCACCATAGAGTAAACATAAAAGAATAATAAAAATAAAACTTGAAATATATAATTTAAAGAAACAAAAGCGAAATAATTTTATTTTATTTGGTGTTGCTGGCTGCTTTTATTACAATTATGAAAACAATTAAATCAAAATAATATAAATAATTGTTTCTACTTTAGGCACAAGGCCAGCAATTATCCCAGTGTATTACTGGTACTTTATTTTATCGACCCCGTAAGAATGAAAGGCAAAGTGAACCTCAGCGGGATTTGAACTCAGACCATCAAGGGGCGTAACTCTTTGCGTCAAAGCATGGCGTCCGACCTACTGATACTGCCAATCCCCCATACAGGGAAAATAATATAAATCATAAACTCAGTAATGACAAAAAAGGGGGGCGGGGAAGGGGGTAAAGAAAGGCAGATCTGGCTGTATAGGAAAGTAAAGGATTCTAAATGCCATAAATGATAAAAGGAGGGAAAGAGCAACGAAAAGCCATAAAAGAAAGAGAAGGTGACAGGCTCGATGCCTAGGTTGGGGTGGTGTTTTAGCTGCACCCCGACGACAAATCTGCAAAGACATTTCTGTGGACAATGGCGAGTGACACCTGTTGTAACAGACACTCCATCTCGTGGGTCTCCTTCCTCAGACAGGTTGCTGATGGTTCGATTTTACAGAGGAGCTCGGCTGTACCGGGACCAAGGATGCCTGAGATCTCGATGGATGGATGCAAAGAGGAAGTGGCCAAACAAGCCCCAATATTTGCTTGTCTTCTTGTCCTCTGCATTGCTGGCTGCAGACCTGGAGTTTGTGGCGAAAGCAACTTTAGCGTAATTGTTATTGAAATAAATGTTGGTGAGTTATACATTTTAATTGTGTCACTGGTTGTTGTTTTTATTATTTTCACAAAATTAATTTTGATTCTCTTTGAAATGTTTGTTGGTAAGAATTTGTTACCTGAGGGCTGCAAGTTAAAACATTTTTACGATCCTACTTCTTACAATCAAACTGAGCAAATGTGAATTTCAATAAAGGCCTGAGTTTTGGTGGGAGGCATCACAACCTTACAATGGTGCACCCACAAGAGCAATCTCATGGTGTGAAAGGCTTATTAAATAATATGACAGCTACATTTAAGTGTAAGGCATGTATGGAGGATGTTGAGCTGGATTTTGGAAATGGTGTGAAGATGGTAAATGTTGTCTTGGAAAAAAATTGAATAGAGGAAGTGGATTGTGATACTGGCTAGAATGAAATGTACATGGAAAACATTCTGGAAACCGGGCAAAAACTATATAGTTAAATCTACACTCTTGTACCTGCAACCTTACATTAAAACTATCTTGACCCAGCTAGTCTATGGATCATGTCAATAGAATGGTGAGATGTTGTGTAGAGCTATTAGCTTCCTAAACTACTTCTACTCTTACTCTGGCTACTGCATTCTCTCATCATTCTCCTTCACTGTTGATTAGGTCAACAACTCTTGAGTCTCAAATAATCACCCCTCCTATTGCTTTTTATGTTTTCAGATATTTTCAACCCACCTCTCTTATTCTAAACCCTACCCTCCACTTATTAAAGTTTGTTAATCTATCTTCAATAAAATTTTGTTTTAAGTAGTAGCATTCCTGTGACAATTTTCTTTATACATTAAAAACATTATAAATGACAAAAAAAGAACATTACTAGAAATGCCATATATTATAGAATAAATAGGATGGGTTTAGGTGTCAATATGTTAAGTAAACGACTAATTCTGTTTTTTTTTTTTTAAATCAACAGAGAACCTAGAAAAATTATCGATCCCCCCCCCCCCCGCTCATTCCAACTCCCCTTATTATTTTGGACCCAAGAGTAAATAGCAAAATTGTTTACTTTTCAGGAGCCACTCAGGTAATTAAGGGAATCTCTTGCAAGTGCCTTCATTGTGCCTGTTTCTCCTGTGTATCGATCTACCTTCTCTGATAAACTACCTGTAATTCCATCACATCTCTTGTGTGTCTAAAGATTACACTGTGTACACCTTATGGAGTTTCTGCCAACCCCTTTTTGTCATATCAAGCAAGGGCTAGTATCAAAGTCCTGTCATCTTTCCTACATATTAAGATCTACTAAGTTTATATGTAAGCTTTTCAATTCTAACATTTCTACAAATTCAGGTGTAAGTGATAAGAAACTCTCAGGAGAGTTGGGCAATAGAAGGTTTTCAGAGAAGACACCCCACTCATGTAAGTGCTTTGACCCTTAAGTAATCTAAATATGTGTGTCTGATGAGGATGGCCCTTTGAATTATAGGAACAACTCATTTTTACTAGCAGAATGGACTGGAACAACATAGTGCATTGTTCAATGACATAATCCGCTTCTGGGAATCAATATCACAATTGAATTATCATCAGCTGATCAGTCTAACCACTAAGCTACATGGCCACACACACACACAGATATATACAGACATGTGTATGTGTTCTTATACATGGCCACACACACACACACAGATATATATACACACATGTGTATGTGTTCTTATACATGGCCACACACACAGATATATACACACATGTGTATGTGTTCTTATACATGGCCACACACACACACAGATATATACACACATGTGTATGTGTTCTTATACATGGCCACACACACACACAGATATATACACACATGTGTATGTGTTCTTATACATGGCCACACACACACACAGATATATACACACATGTGTATGTGTTCTTATACATGGCCACACACACACACAGATATATACACACATGTGTATGTGTTCTTATACATGGCCACACACACACACAGATATATACACAAATGTGTATGTGTTCTTATACATGGCCACACACACACACACACAGATATATACACACATGTGTATGTGTTCTGATACATGGCCACACACACACACACAGAGATATATACACACATGTGTATGTGTTCTTATACATGGCCACACACACACACACAGATATATACACACATGTGTATGTGTTCTTATACATGGCCACACTAACACACAGATATATACACACATGTGTATGTGTTCTTATACATGGCCACACACACACACACAGATGTATACACACATGTGTATGTGTTCTTATACATGGCCACACACACACACACAGATATATACACACATGTGTATGTGTTCTTATACATGGCCACACTAACACACAGATATATACACACATGTATGTGTGTGTGTTCTTATACATGGCCACACACACAGATATATACACACATGTGTATGTGTTCTTATACATGGCCACACAAACACACAGATATATACACACATGTGTATGTGTTCTTATACATGGCCACACAAACACACAGATATATACACACATGTGTATGTGTTCTTATACATGGCCACACACACAGATATATACACACATGTGTATGTGTTCTTATACATGGCCACACACACACACACAGATATATACACACATGTGTATGTGTTCTTATACATGGCCACACAAACACACAGATATATACACACATGTGTATGTGTTCTTATACATGGCCACACACACAGATATATACACACATGTGTATGTGTTCTTATACATGGCCACACACACACACAGATATATACACACATGTGTATGTGTTCTTATACATGGCCACACTAACACACAGATATATACACACATGTGTATGTGTTCTTATACATGGCCACACTAACACACAGATATATACACACATGTGTATGTGTTCTTATACATGGCCACACTAACACAGATATATACACACATGTGTATGTGTTCTTATACATGGCCACACTAACACACAGATATATACACACATGTGTATGTGTTCTTATACATGGCCACACAAACACACAGATATATACACACATGTGTATGTGTTCTTATACATGGCCACACACACACACACACACAGATATATACACACATGTGTATGTGTTCTTATACATGGCCACACTAACACACAGATATATACACACATGTGTATGTGTTCTTATACATGGCCACACACACACACACAGATATATACACACATGTGTATGTGTTCTTATACATGGCCACACACACACACACAGATATATACACACATGTGTATGTGTTCTTATACATGGCCACACTAACACACAGATATATACACACATGTATGTGTGTGTGTTCTTATACATGGCCACACACACAGATATATACACACATGTGTATGTGTTCTTATACATGGCCACACAAACACACAGATATATACACACATGTGTATGTGTTCTTATACATGGCCACACAAACACACAGATATATACACACATGTGTATGTGTTCTTATACATGGCCACACACACAGATATATACACACATGTGTATGTGTTCTTATACATGGCCACACACACACACACAGATATATACACACATGTGTATGTGTTCTTATACATGGCCACACAAACACACAGATATATACACACATGTGTATGTGTTCTTATACATGGCCACACACACAGATATATACACACATGTGTATGTGTTCTTATACATGGCCACACACACACACAGATATATACACACATGTGTATGTGTTCTTATACATGGCCACACTAACACACAGATATATACACACATGTGTATGTGTTCTTATACATGGCCACACTAACACACAGATATATACACACATGTGTATGTGTTCTTATACATGGCCACACTAACACACAGATATATACACACATGTGTATGTGTATGTGTTCTTATACATGGCCACACACACACACAGTTATATACACACATGTGTATGTGTTCTTATACATGGCCACACACACACACGGATATATACACACATGTGTATGTGTTCTTATACATGGCCACACTAACACACAGATATATACACACATGTGTATGTGTTCTTATACATGGCCACACTAACACACACAGATATATACACACATGTGTATGTGTTCTTATACATGGCCACACTAACACACAGATATATACACACATGTGTATGTGTTCTTATACATGGCCACACACACACACAGATATATACACACATGTGTATGTGTTCTTATACATGGCCACACTAACACACGGATATATACACACATGTGTATGTGTTCTTATACATGGCCACACAAACACACAGATATATACACACATGTGTATGTGTTCTTATACATGGCCACACACACACACACACAGATATATACACACATGTGTATGTGTTCTTATACATGGCCACACACACACAGATATATACACACATGTGTATGTGTTCTTATACATGGCCACACACACACACAGATATATACACACATGTGTATGTGTTCTTATACATGGCCACACTAACACACAGATATATACACACATGTGTATGTGTTCTTATACATGGCCACACTAACACACATATATACACACATGTGTATGTGTTCTTATACATGGCTACACACACACACACAGATTATACACACATGTGTGTGTGTTCTTATATATGGCCACACTAACACACAGATATATACACACATGTGTATGTGTTCTTATACATGGCCACACACACACACACAGATATATACACACATGTGTATGTGTTCTTATACATGGCCACACTAACACACAGATATATACACACATGTGTATGTGTTCTTATACATGGCCACACACACACACACAGATATATACACACATGTGTATGTGTTCTTATACATGGCCACACACACACACAGATATATACACACATGTGTATGTGTATGTGTTCTTATACATGGCCACACACACACACAGTTATATACACACATGTGTATGTGTTCTTATACATGGCCACACACACACACAGATATATACACACATGTGTATGTGTTCTTATACATGGCCACACTAACACACAGATATATACACACATGTGTATGTGTTCTTATACATGGCCACAGTAACACACACAGATATATACACACATGTGTATGTGTTCTTATACATGGCCACACTAACACACAGATATATACACACATGTGTATGTGTTCTTATACATGGCCACACACACACACAGATATATACACACATGTGTATGTGTATGTGTTCTTATACATGGCCACACAGACACACCGTTATATACACACATGTGTATGTGTTCTTATACATGGCCACACTAACACACAGATATATACACACATGTGTATGTGTTCTTATACATGGCCACACTAACACACAGATATATACACACATGTGTATGTGTTCTTATACATGGCCACACACACACACAGATATATACACACATGCGTATGTGTTCTTATACATGGCCACACACACAGATATATACACACATGTGTATGTGTTCTTATACATGGCCACACTAACACACAGATATATACACACATGTGTGTGTGTTCTTATACATGGCCACACTAACACACAGATATATACACACATGTGTATGTGTTCTTATACATGGCCACACACACACACAGATATATACACACATGTGTATGTGTTCTTATACATGGCCACACTAACACACGGATATATACACACATGTGTATGTGTTCTTATACATGGCCACACAAACACACAGATATATACACACATGTGTATGTGTTCTTATACATGGCCACACACACACACACACAGATATATACACACATGTGTATGTGTATGTGTTCTTATACATGGCCACACTAACACACAGATATATACACACATGTGTATGTGTTCTTATACATGGCCACACTAACACACAGATATATACACACATGTGTATGTGTTCTTATACATGGCCACACACACACACAGATATATACACACATGTGTATGTGTTCTTATACATGGCCACACACACAGATATATACACACATGTGTATGTGTTCTAATACATGGCCACACTAACACACAGATATATACACACATGTGTGTGTGTTCTTATACATGGCCACACTAACACACAGATATATACACACATGTGTATGTGTTCTTATACATGGCCACACACACACACAGATATATACACACATGTGTATGTGTATGTGTTCTTATACATGGCCACACACACACACAGTTATATACACACATGTGTATGTGTTCTTATACATGGCCACACACACACACAGATATATACACACATGTGTATGTGTTCTTATACATGGCCACACTAACACACAGATATATACACACATGTGTATGTGTTCTTATACATGGCCACAGTAACACACACAGATATATACACACATGTGTATGTGTTCTTATACATGGCCACACTAACACACGGATATATACACACATGTGTATGTGTTCTTATACATGGCCACACTAACACACGGATATATACACACATGTGTATGTGTTCTTATACATGGCCACACACACACACAGATATATACACACATGTGTATGTGTTCTTATACTGGCCACACACACACACACAGATATATACACACATGTGTATGTGTTCTTATACATGGCCACACACACACACAGATATATACACACATGTGTATGTGTATGTGTTCTTATACATGGCCACACACACACACAGTTATATACACACATGTGTATGTGTTCTTATACATGGCCACACTAACACACAGATATATACACACATGTGTATGTGTTCTTATACATGGCCACACTAACACACAGATATATACACACATGTGTATGTGTTCTTATACATGGCCACACTAACACACAAATATATACACACATGTGTATGTGTTCTTATACATGGCCACACACACACACAGATATATACACACATGTGTATGTGTTCTTATACATGGCCACACACACAGATATATACACACATGTGTATGTGTTCTTATACATGGCCACACTAACACACAGATATATACACACATGTGTGTGTGTTCTTATACATGGCCACACTAACACACAGATATATACACACATGTGTATGTGTTCTTATACATGGCCACACACACACACACAGATATATACACACATGTGTATGTGTTCTTATACATGGCCACACACACACACAGATATATACACACATGTGTATGTGTATGTGTTCTTATACATGGCCACACACACACACAGTTATATACACACATGTGTATGTGTTCTTATACATGGCCACACACACACACAGATATATACACACATGTGTATGTGTTCTTATACATGGCCACACTAACACACAGATATATACACACATGTGTATGTGTTCTTATACATGGCCACAGTAACACACACAGATATATACACACATGTGTATGTGTTCTTATACATGGCCACACTAACACACAGATATATACACACATGTGTATGTGTTCTTATACATGGCCACACACACACACAGATATATACACACATGTGTATGTGTTCTTATACATGGCCACACTAACACACGGATATATACACACATGTGTATGTGTTCTTATACATGGCCACACAAACACACAGATATATACACACATGTGTATGTGTTCTTATACATGGCCACAGTAACACACACAGATATATACACACATGTGTATGTGTTCTTATACATGGCCACACTAACACACAGATATATACACACATGTGTATGTGTTCTTATACATGGCCACACACACACACAGATATATACACACATGTGTATGTGTATGTGTTCTTATACATGGCCACACAGACACACCGTTATATACACACATGTGTATGTGTTCTTATACATGGCCACACTAACACACAGATATATACACACATGTGTATGTGTTCTTATACATGGCCACACTAACACACAGATATATACACACATGTGTATGTGTTCTTATACATGGCCACACACACACACAGATATATACACACATGCGTATGTGTTCTTATACATGGCCACACACACAGATATATACACACATGTGTATGTGTTCTTATACATGGCCACACTAACACACAGATATATACACACATGTGTGTGTGTTCTTATACATGGCCACACTAACACACAGATATATACACACATGTGTATGTGTTCTTATACATGGCCACACACACACACAGATATATACACACATGTGTATGTGTTCTTATACATGGCCACACACACAGATATATACACACATGTGTATGTGTTCTAATACATGGCCACACTAACACACAGATATATACACACATGTGTGTGTGTTCTTATACATGGCCACACTAACACACAGATATATACACACATGTGTATGTGTTCTTATACATGGCCACACACACACACACAGATATATACACACATGTGTATGTGTATGTGTTCTTATACATGGCCACACACACACACAGTTATATACACACATGTGTATGTGTTCTTATACATGGCCACACACACACACAGATATATACACACATGTGTATGTGTTCTTATACATGGCCACACTAACACACAGATATATACACACATGTGTATGTGTTCTTATACATGGCCACAGTAACACACACAGATATATACACACATGTGTATGTGTTCTTATACATGGCCACACTAACACACGGATATATACACACATGTGTATGTGTTCTTATACATGGCCACACTAACACACGGATATATACACACATGTGTATGTGTTCTTATACATGGCCACACACACACACACACAGATATATACACACATGTGTATGTGTTCTTATACATGGCCACACACACACACAGATATATACACACATGTGTATGTGTTCTTATACTGGCCACACACACACACACAGATATATACACACATGTGTATGTGTTCTTATACATGGCCACACACACACACAGATATATACACACATGTGTATGTGTATGTGTTCTTATACATGGCCACACACACACACAGTTATATACACACATGTGTATGTGTTCTTATACATGGCCACACTAACACACAGATATATACACACATGTGTATGTGTTCTTATACATGGCCACACTAACACACAGATATATACACACATGTGTATGTGTTCTTATACATGGCCACACTAACACACAAATATATACACACATGTGTATGTGTTCTTATACATGGCCACACACACACACAGATATATACACACATGTGTATGTGTTCTTATACATGGCCACACACACAGATATATACACACATGTGTATGTGTTCTTATACATGGCCACACTAACACACAGATATATACACACATGTGTGTGTGTTCTTATACATGGCCACACTAACACACAGATATATACACACATGTGTATGTGTTCTTATACATGGCCACACACACACACACAGATATATACACACATGTGTATGTGTTCTTATACATGGCCACACACACACACAGATATATACACACATGTGTATGTGTATGTGTTCTTATACATGGCCACACACACACACAGTTATATACACACATGTGTATGTGTTCTTATACATGGCCACACACACACACAGATATATACACACATGTGTATGTGTTCTTATACATGGCCACACTAACACACAGATATATACACACATGTGTATGTGTTCTTATACATGGCCACAGTAACACACACAGATATATACACACATGTGTATGTGTTCTTATACATGGCCACACTAACACACAGATATATACACACATGTGTATGTGTTCTTATACATGGCCACACACACACACAGATATATACACACATGTGTATGTGTTCTTATACATGGCCACACTAACACACGGATATATACACACATGTGTATGTGTTCTTATACATGGCCACACAAACACACAGATATATACACACATGTGTATGTGTTCTTATACATGGCCACACACACACACACACAGATATATACACACATGTGTATGTGTTCTTATACATGGCCACACACACACACAGATATATACACACATGTGTATGTGTTCTTATACATGGCCACACACACACACAGATATATACACACATGTGTATGTGTTCTTATACATGGCCACACACACACACACAGATATATACACACATGTGTATGTGTTCTTATACATGGCCACACTAACACACATATATACACACATGTGTATGTGTTCTTATACATGGCTACACACACACACACACAGATATATACACACATGTGTGTGTGTTCTTATACATGGCCACACTAACACACAGATATATACACACATGTGTATGTGTTCTTATACATGGCCACACACACACACACAGATATATACACACATGTGTATGTGTTCTTATACATGGCCACACACACACACAGATATATACACACATGTGTATGTGTATGTGTTCTTATACATGGCCACACACACACACAGTTATATACACACATGTGTATGTGTTCTTATACATGGCCACACTAACACACAGATATATACACACATGTGTATGTGTTCTTATACATGGCCACACTAACACACAGATATATACACACATGTGTGTGTGTTCTTATACATGGCCACACACACACACACGGATATATACACACATGTGTATGTGTTCTTATACATGGCCACACTAACACACAGATATATACACACATGTGTATGTGTTCTTATACATGGCCACACTAACACACAGATATATACACACATGTGTGTGTGTGTTCTTATACATGGCCACACACACACACAGATATATACACACATGTGTATGTGTTCTTATACATGGCCACACTAACACACAGATATATACACACGTGTATGTGTGTGTGTTCTTATACATGGCCACACACACAGATATATACACACGTGTATGTGTTCTTATACATGGCCACACTATCACACAGATATATACACACATGTGTGTGTGTTCTTATACATGGCCACACACACACACAGATATATACACACATGTGTATGTGTTCTTATACATGGCCACACTAACACACAGATATATACACACATGTGTATGTGTTCTTATACATGGCCACACACACACAGATATATACACACATGTGTATGTGTTCTTATACATGGCCACACACACACACACACAGATATATACACACATGTGTATGTGTTCTTATACATGGCCACACACACACACACAGATATATACACACATGTGTATGTGTTCTTATACATGGCCACACACACACACACACAGATATATACACACATGTGTATGTGTTCTTATACATGGCCACACTAACACACAGATATATACACACATGTGTGTGTGTTCTTATACATGGCCACACACACATATATACACACATGTGTATGTGTTCTTATACATGGCCACACACACAGATATATACACACATGTGTATGTGTTCTTAGGTATTTTAAAAATGTTGAAAGAATATTTGAGATTAAATAAAGTTGAGCAAATTCAGACAATTTATAACTTTGTTAAAACTCTTTCCAGGAAATGGTTTGAGAGTTGAACCATTTTCTAATCTTCAAAATGGTATTATTCACATGGTATTATTATTCACATGGTATTATTATTCACATGGTATTAATAAGGATTAGTTGGGCTGTGATTTCTTTATGTCTAAATTTCAAAATAGATCAAACTTTTGGAAATCGAATTTTAAGTTGTTTTAAAAAAAGATTTCGTTTATATCTTTTAAAATTTGTTTATTAATTACTAAAATCATAATTAAGCTGAAATTAATTTGATTTGCAAACGGACTGGATTTTGACGTTTAAATAAATGTAACAAAAAAAAAAAATCCCAGAAAAAACAACAACAAAAATCTACCAAAATCACAATTACAGACACTTTCCTAAAAACAAAATGAAAAGAGGAATAGACACACACACACAAACATGCATGTAAATTCACAAACATACATTTAACTAAATGAACACACATATACACACAAAAACAGACATGTAAATTCATACTCATACATTTGATTAAACAAACAAATATGAAAGATTTGGATGTTCTAAAAGTATTACTGCTTCCGAAATACATAAACAAATATATTTGAAGACAAAATATTTACTGAAGAAATTATCTGTTTTTATGATTTTATCTTAGAAAAAACTATGATTGGTTATGAATCTCCAACACTATCTCTCTGTCTGTCTGTCTGTCTGTCTGTCTGTCTGTCTCTCTCTCTCTCTCTGTCTGTCTGTCTGTCTGTGTGTGTGTGTGTGTGCGTGTGTGCGTGTGTGCGTGTGTGTGCGCGTGTGCGTGTGCGTGTGCGCGTGTGTGTGCGCGCGTGCGTGCGTGCGTGCGTGCGTGGTGTGTGTGTGGTGTGTGTGTGGTGTGGTGTGTGTGTGGTGTGGTGTGTGTGTGGTGTGTGTGTGGTGTGTGTGTGGTGTGTGTGTGGTGTGTGTGTGTGGTGTGTGGTGTGTGGTGTGTGGTGTGTGTGGTGTGTGGTGTGTGGGGTGTGTGGTGTGTGGTGTGTGTGGTGTGTGGTGTGTGGTGTGTGGTGTGTGGTGTGTGTGTGTGGTGTGTGGTGTGTGGTGTGTGGTGTGTGGTGTGTGTGGTGTGTGGTGTGTGGTGTGTGGTGTGTGTGGTGTGTGGTGTGTGGTGTGTGTGGTGTGTGGTGTGTGGTGTGTGGTGTGTGTGCGTGTGTATGTATGTGTATATATATACACTACAGTATGGTTATTGACTCTCATGATTTCATGTTTATTTTTTAACAGGATTTGTTTTTTGTCCCTCAAGGTGCCTATTAACAATAAATTACCTTGCATACTCTGCATAAATCAAGAAGATAATTAAAATTACTTAAAATTTAATGAAATTTTATTTATTTTATGTTGGCTATGTAACTTTTTTAAAAATTGAAATATAATTTGGTCCTATGAACATTTTACCTGCACAAAAGTTCCAGAAGGAACTGTGAGATATGAGCACTGCTATAATACCTAAATCATCAAAATACAGAAAATAAAGTATTTATTCAACTTTTTCAGTATATCTAAATGTAAAATGGTAAGAAACTCTGAGGAGAGCTGGACAGCAGAAGGTCTTCAGGGAAGGAGCTCTCAGGAGTGCTGAACAGCAGAAGGTCTTCAGAGAGCTGGACAGCAGAAGGTCTTCAGGGAAGAAACTCTGAGGAGAGCTGGACAGCAGAAGGTCTTCAGGGAAGAAACTGAGGAGAGCTGGACAGCAGAAGGTCTTCAGAGAAGAAACTGAGGAGAGCTGGACAGCAGAAGGTCTTCAGAGAAGAAACTGAGGAGAGCTGGACAGCAGAAGGTCTTCAGGGAAGAAACTCTGAGGAGAGCTGGACAGCAGAAGGTCTTCAGAGAAGAAACTGAGGAGAGCTGGACAGCAGAAGGTCTTCAGAGAAGAAACTGAGGAGAGCTGGACAGCAGAAGGTCTTCAGAGAAGAAACTCTCAGCAGTGCTGAACAGCAGTAGAAACCCCTCCTCAACTGAGTGTTTTGGCCCTTAACTTCTTACACTCTTATATTTAAATATAAAGAGTAAATAAGTTTGATTATGCAAATGGGAGAAATAGAACTCAATACATAATACATGGGTAAATTGGCAGAATTGTCAGAATGTCAGATATTGCGATATTCGTTGCAGCTCAGTACATTCTGAGTTATATCAATAGATGAACATCAAACCAATAGAGACAGAATAATAAAGATCCTCTAATTCAATTTGTTTGTTAACCTAAATGTATCATTCAATATGGTATAAAATTTCCATACTTTAATCAGGAAACATTTTCACTCTAGCCATAAGTATCAAAGTTTCATTAATAAAATGTCTAACCCTTCAGCATTTGAACTAGCTGTATCCGGCCAGAATTCTCTGAACACTTTCTGTTCAAACTGGCTGTAACCAGCTGGTCATACTGATGTTAAGGTACTATTCTCAAAATAATTAATATTAAAATCTCGTAGATTCGAGATTATGTGAGATAATTATGTGAAATAAAGTGTTTATCGTGAAAATACAATAGTAAATATAGAGTAATGTAAATGCTAAAGGGTTAAATAAATTACAGTTCATCTAAACTATAGGAAGAACATAAAAAAATATAATAAACATAACTACATCTCTAGATATATACCTAGACCAACTGAATTCAAATGCAATAACCTATTATTCTACCTGTTAAATGGCAAATTGCTCAATATATTATTAGGTCAAAGTTCTGACAGCAGTGAAAAGAATTATCTAGGATGAACAAGTAGTATCTTTAAGGTAAGATACACACAACATATGCCATTTTTCAGAACTGGCACACAAAATTGTCATTTTTCCAAATATATTTGGTAGTAGAGGGGAACATCATCAAAATAACAAGTTTGGTCTACTATAGAAATTGTGTTCTCTTATGCCAGTGAGAAAAATTTCACTTAGAATCAAATTTGAAATAGAAACAAAAACCATTCAAATCTTAAGACCAAAATTATATTTTAATATATTACATAACTATGAATTTGAAAATGAAAGCTTCATTATTTTGCTAAGAACATCTGCTGGTTTGGCCTGGTCATGTCGAATGCAGTGAGGGTTAGCAAAGTGATTAACATTGATCCAGGAGGCAGTAAAGGCCCAGGAAGACCAAAAAGCACTTGGATGGAGGATGTCGATTGGGATAAAGCTAGGCTTGGCCTGGCCCAAGTGAGACCAGTTGTTTTTTCTGTTTATGTTTTACACACACACACACACACACACATATATATATCGATAGAACTCATAACATTAAGTTCATATGTAGATATGTCACTGTAAACCAATTTTTGTATTTTATCTGATGAGAGCATACCAAAATACTGGTACCCTTGAAATATACATAATAAAATAAATATGGTTTTATAAAGATAGTTTCCATTTATTAATATTATAGATATTATACTCCAGAAGAAAACTGTTGAGCGCTTCTAATCTGTTATAAATTAACTTTGTTGAATAATCAACAAATTAAATAACTCGTTATATATATATACATATATATTCTCTACTTTGTCTGCCAGGGCAGTGCATGGCTCCCATTTGCTTAGAATACAGAGAGATGGAGACAATGACAATAGGAATTTGATTCTATTATGTCCAGTCCTTGCTAGGCATTTTTAGTCACACTGTCTTTCTTTTAACATTGTAGAGAGAGGTGCCAATGCTAGTATGACCTTCCTGGCAAGAATTGTATGTTTGTGTGTTGATATTTTCTGTAAGACTTTTCTATAACCCACTGTTCCACCTGTAATAAATAGTAAAGTTGCACATATATATATATATATATATATATATGGGAACTCCTATACGCAGATGATCTAACGCTCATAGCTGAATCAATGACCGAACTAGAGAAGAAATTCCAAACATGGAAGCACGGCCTAGAATCAAAAGGCCTTAAAATTAACCTGGCTAAGACTAAAGTTCTAGTTTGTAGGAAAGAAAATAAGGCGGCAGTCCCATCTGGGAAATGGCCATGCTCAGTGTGTAGGAAAGGCGTAGGTAGAAACTCCATTTTATGTCCCAAATGCAAAGTATGGGTGCATAAAAAATGTAGTGGGATCACAGGTAAGCTAACTAAGAACATAGATTTTACATGTGGCCGGTGCTCTGGTGCAATAAGTAGCAGCAAGTGCCCACAAAATACTAGCTCCTTCAACTGCGCAGAGGGTTCTATAGAAATAGTGGACAGCTTCCGTTACCTGGGTGACAAAATCAGCAGTGGGGGAGGGTGCTCTGAAAGTACAGTAGCTAGAGTCAGAACTGGATGGAAAAAGTTCAGAGAGCTTATACCACTATTAGCCGCTAGAGGGTTCTCCCTAAAAATGAAAGGCAGGTTATACGATGCCTGCATACGAACAGCAATGCTGCATGGCAGTGAGACCTGGGCATTGTGTGCAGAGGATATACGCAGACTAGAGAGGAACGAAGCTTGCATGCTCCGCTGGATGTGCAATAGTAATATACGTGAACGGCAAAGCATAAACGAACTAAGGAAAAAATTAGAAATAAGAGGGATCAGATGTTGTTTACTCGAGAGAAGGCTACGTTGGTACGGTCACGTGATGCGCATGAAAGACGACAGCTGTATAACAAAGTGCAGGGCAATAAAGATAGACGGTAGCCACGGAGTAGGCAGACCCAGAAAAACATGGGACGAGCTGATAAATTCCGACCTCACACGCTTACACCTCTCCAAGACAATGTCACTGGACCGAGACCTTTGGCGGTACTCAGTAATAGAGAAGACCCGCCTTACCTAAATACAAAGTAAAAACCTACTACAGTCAGTAGGCATCTCTATCAAAACACCCCCCGGTCCCACCACCCCCACCCCATCCACACCGCCCCTTTCAATGTAAAGTTATGTTGGTCCCACAACATCCAGGCCGAAACAAATGAGATCGTGTAGGTGTCACGACAAAAAAACACACAGTCCACGCTGTAAATGTGGCCGTGTAGGCAACACGGTAAAAACCTCCCAGCCCCACACTGTAAATGTGGTTGGTGTTAGGAAGGGCATCCAGCTGTAGAAAACCCGCCAGACAGTCCACGCTGTAATGTGGCCGTGTAGGCAACACGGTAAAAACCTCCCAGCCCCACACTGTAAATGTGGTTGGTGTTAGGAAGGGCATCCAACTGTAGAAAACCCGCCAGACAGTCCTATGCGAGCAAGACAACCACTCTTGCCTCAAGTGGGACTACCCCCGTCCAAACCCATGCAAGCGTGGAACACGGACGCTAAACCTGATGATGATGATGATGATGATATATATATATGCAGAGGTTATATTTAATTTGTTGGGATTCAACAAGCTTAAACATTTTATAACTGATATAAAGCACTCAACAGTATAGTGGAGTAAATACAGAATATATTAATAAATGGAAACTATATTTATAAAACCATATTTATTTTATACATATTTCAAGGGCAACCAAGGTAAATTATGGTGTGCTTTCATCAGATAAAATACAGATTTGGTTTATAAATAAATATTGACATACCCAGAAAAAAAAGAAGCTGCAACCGTTAAGGTTGTCTTTTTTTCCGGGTATGTTAATATTTATTTATAAATCAAATCTGTATTTTATCTGATGAAAGCGCACCATAATTTACCTTGGTTGCCCTTGAAATATGTATAATAAAATAAATATGGTTTTATAAATATAGTTTCCATTTATTATTATATTGTATATATAAATATATATATATATATATATATATATATATATATAGTAAGAATATTTTCGAAACAGTGAGTGGGTTTGAAATTATTAGAAATGTAAGCTATCGCCATATTTTAACTAAAGAAATTAAAGAAATTATTTAGCCTGATAGTGGGGTTAAGAACCCTCGGAGAAAGGGAAAAAGATGAGTATTGACGTACAATACTCAACTTTTTCCATTTCTCCGAGGGTTCTTAACCCCACTATCAGGCTAAATAATTTCTTTAATTTCTTTAGTTAAAATATGGCGATAGCTTACATTTCTAATAATATATATATATATATATATATTATATTTCTTTAAATCGTTTTGGAAGCCTCGACAATGCAGATGGGTAAATCTCCGGGTAACAAGAGATGCCCTTGATAGGGGAAACTATAGAGGTATTAAATGAATTGACCAGGTCATGAAGGTCACAGAAAAAGTAATAGCGCAACTAATCAGAGAGCGAATTGATCTAGATGAAATGTAGTTTGGGTTTGTGTCAGGTAAAAGTACCACAGACGCTCTTTTCATTGTAGACAACTACAGGAGAAGTACCTAGCTAAAAGTAAACCCCTATACTTAGCTTTTGTTGACTTGGAGAAAGCCTTTGACAGAGTGCCCCGCTCCATTATCTGGTGGGCTCTTAGAAAACTAGGTGTTGATGAATGGCTTGTGAGAGCTATACACGCCATGTATAAAGAAACAGTCAGCAAGGTTAGAATTAACAACGAATATAGTGAAGAGCTTAGCGTAAAAGTTGGTGTTCATCAGGGCTCCGTTCTTAGCCCCCTACTATTTATTATTGCCCTTCAGGCTATAACAGAGGAGTTCAAGACCGGCTGCCCATGAGAACTCCTATACGCAGATGATCTAACGCTCATAGCTGAATCAATGGCCGAGCTAGAGAAGAAATTCCAAACATGGAAGCATGGCCTAGAATCAAAAGGCTTTAAAATTAACCTGTCTAAGACTAAAGTTCTAGTTTGTATGAAGGAAAATAGGGTACTGGTCCCATCTGGGAAATGGCCATGCTCAGTGTGTAGGAAAGGAGTAGGCAGAAACTCCATTTTATGTCCCAAATGCAAAGTATGGGTGCATAAAAGATGTAGTGGGATCACAGGTAAGCTGACTAAGAATATAGATTTTATATGTGGGCCGGTGCTCAGGTGCAATAAGTAGCAGCAAGTGCCCACAGAATACTAGCTCATTCCATTGCACAGATGGTTCTATAGAAATAGTGGACACCTTCCGTTACCTGGGTGACAAAATCAGCAGTGGTGGAGGGTGCTCTGAAATTCCCGTCCAAACCCATGCAAGCGTAGAAGATGGACGTTAAACGATGATGATGATATTAGAAAGTGAGTTTTTTTTACAAAATGAAAAATAACCGAGGTGTCCTACACGAGTGAAAGTATAAAGAAAAAAAGATGAAATCGAAAATGCAACTGGAGTCTTATTTAAAAAATATATATATATATATTTATTTGGTTCCTTTACCGGTTTCGCAGTTCTTCTGCTTTTCAAAAGTAGAGTTGAGATGGAGGGTCTGTGGTTTTTCTCACATATATATATATATACTTATACACATGTGAATATGCGTTACAAAGATCAAAGAAGAAAGTGAAAAAGTAAAAGTAAAGGTAATAAAATTGAAAACTTACGTTTTTACTGCTCCATTGAAAGATATAACAGAGAAGAGAAGAAGGACAGGGAAGGTAATATTGTACCAATGCATTCTAATGACAAATATTTTACTTTCAAAGAATTGATTTTCTTCTAATTTTATTTATTCCTCTTCGAAAATCTATCTAATTTTCCATAAATTCCTTCATCCACCTATTCTTATGTCTGTCTTGCAGATTTTCATCCAGCTAATTCCCTCACTCTCATATATAATGTATATATATAGGTGTGTGTTTGTGGGCGTTTGCTTGTATGTGCATGCCTCTTTCTAATTACATATATATTTCAGAAATAATGCAGATATTTTCATTGCAAACGAATATTTAAAAAATTTGTTTTTTTCCTTTGAATAAAGTTGTTTTCTTTTTAAATCTATTCTAGCAAGATCAGTCAAACCAGAGTCTTTTAAAGCAATTTTCTTGTTTCTTCTTTTCTTTCAAACAAAACTTGGTAAATCCACAATGAAATATTGATAAGTAAAGCTTAATCTCAAATATTTTAATCCATTTTTAGATAAAGAATAACATGTAAACTGCTGATAAATTGATGGGGTTTAGTAGAAATTCAGCATTCCCTGGATGTTCTATATTTGAACTAAAATGAACTTTGGGCCTGGAGTATATCGATAAGAATATCTTCACAAAATGAAGTTAAGAAGGAGAAGAACGATTTGCAGTATAATACGAAAATATAATATTTATATACATATATATATATATATATATATATATATAATTCTATGGAGATTTCTTGTTGTTACTTAAATAATTTGGATTAATCTAATAACAAACATTCTACTCAGTACTTGAAAAGCATCAAATTCAAGTCTTGCCCTTTCCGGAAGAAGCTTGAAGCTACCAGGAAGAAGTGATTTTAAAGATGCAATAGCATGATAAGGGATACTGATTGGTGTTATGTAAATGATACACATACATCCACAAATATGCACTTATCCACACATATACATACACGTGCATGCACACCACACATATTTATGAAAATAAACAACTTTTCTTTCAAACCTATCATTAAGATATAGATGTTCTGGGGGTCAATCTTTTCTAAGTATTTTTCATATTTTCTTGTTAGTTTTTTATGCTTAGATATAGATCAGGATTTTACCAGTTTAAAACTAGTAAGACCATTATTCAACAGAGTACTCAATACTTGGGATAGCAGAGTCGTGACTTGGTGGCTTAGTAAACCCACTCCTGGCACTTTGATCTATTTACCCTTTCGTAGTTGTGTGTGTGTGTGTGTGTGTGTGTGTGACCATGGTTGTGTGCTCACTATGTTTGCATTTCTCCTTTATGTATGTATATGTAAGTATGTAAATATGTATGTAAATATATATATGTAAGTATGTAAATGTTTATATATGTATATGTAAGTATGTAAATATATATGTAAGTATGTAAATATGTATGTAAATATATATATGTAAGTATGTAAATGTTTATATATGTATATGTAAGTATGTAAATGTTTATATATGTATATGTTGTCTAAATAAAAACATTCTAGATGCACTGAAATCTTCAAACCAGTTATAACAAGTTTAGTTGTATGTATTCTCAAGTTTTGAATAATTCCCCCGCTGCTTATTAATTTTTCAGATTATTTTGTAACAGTTCACGTTTGATGTAACTTAAGACTGATCCTGTATAATGACCATGAGGAGCAGTGGCATTTGTGCTGCAGAGTTGTCCAACTTATGTCGGCATTGCAAAATGAATATTAAAATGATGGTAATAATAATTGTTTCTACTTTAGGCCAGCAATTACCCAGTATATTACTGGTACTTTATTTTATCGACCCCGTAAGGATGAAAGGCAAAGTTAACATTGGCGGGATTTGAACTCAGACTGTAAAGAGACGTAACTATGCTAGAAAGCATGGCGTCCAACCCTCTTAATAATAATGATATTGGTTAATAATCATTTTTCTTATGGAAGAGAGCTAAAGATTTCAAATTTATATGTGGAAAAGGAATGAGACTGTTTGATGTTAATAATGCCTTTCTGAAAAATGCTATCATTATGTTGTTATAAATGATATGAAATTACTACAACCAGGAACCCAAATTAGAACTTGAATAGTCAATTAAAACCAAAAGAATAAAAGGGCAAGTTGACCTATGTTTTGCCTCACAAAACACACAGCATGAAACTGCAGGATCATAATTTAAGTTGTATGAAGAAATCAATATTCACTAAGCTGAAAGCAATTCCATCATTCTTGTTGATTTCAAAGAGACCAAAGGAAATGTTACAAATATGCTATGAAAAAATATTCCTGAAAGAAACACCATTTGGCATCAACATTGCAGCAACCTATACAGTATTGGACCAAATGATGCCAGTTCAAATATAAAGATACTGAACTGTGACAATAACACAACAGATGTAGTAGAGCAGTGATTGTGGTGGTAATGGCAGTGATTGTGGTTGTTTCAAGAGAGTCTGAGCCAGTAATCATAGTGGTTAAGGTGTTCAGCTCTCAATCATAAGGTTTTGAGTTTGATCAAAAGGTAGTGCATTGTGTACTTGAACAAGACACTTTATTCATGTTGCTCCACTTCACTCAGTTGGAGAAAGTGAGTTGCAATGTCACTGGTATCAAGCTGTACTGGTCTTTGCCTTTCCCTTGGACATCATCGGTGACATGGAGAAAGAAGTCTAGCATGCACATGCAACTGTTGGTCTTCCAGATGCAATCTCATGGTCAATCATGATTGAATAGTACCTTCTTCCACCTCTCTATAATATCTGAGAACCTCTACATTGTTATGTAACCATCTATAATCAATAGAAGTGCATCCCTGAATGTTTTTCTTAAGTCAGATCAGTGCTGTATGGAAAACCAGATGTGTTGACTATATAACAGCACTGTCTCTTCCTCATGTTTGGTGTAGTCCAAAAGATAGTCTAATGGTTATTGGAGTTGCCTGAGGTTCTAGGTTTGATCCCATTGCATGTTATCTTGGGCAAGTGTCTTTTACCATAGCCTCAAGTCAACATTAGATTTGTGAATCAAATTAGGTTGATAGAAACTGTTTGGAAGCAGGTCAAATGGACTATACATCTAATTCAAAGAACCAACTTTGTTCCACCAAGTGTCATGCTGAATCTCCCTGAGAATTACATTAAGGGTGCAAGTTTCTGTAGAATATTTTACCACTTACATATTAATTTAATGAATAGATCATTCCATTGATTAACAAACAGGAACACTCATTGTCAGGAGGTTCATTTCTTTCTTCTATATAACAAAAGTATTGTTAGTAGATTGGTAGAATAGAGCAACAGACAAAATACTTTACAGATGTTGGAGTTCAAATTCCATCAAAGACAAATTTCCTATAATGCATCTTAGATTCAAATAGTCTAGTATACTAACTAGTTAGTGATTAATAATTTGGTAGACTAACTAATTAATAATTAATAATCTAGTATACTAACTAGTTAGCAACTAATAGTCAGGTATCCTATATTTAGCAAATTTGTTCTTAGTATGACAAGCTAAGGAAACAGTTATTGAAGTACAGTGCTCCTACTGTTTACAGCATTGAACTATACTTGGGTCATAATAACAATGTACATTTATAGTAGAGCCAAGAAGATTTAAGTATTGTGTCTATTGATTGTGAATTTGTTGTGATATGAACCACCAACTCTTCAGTTTGTAGTTCAATACACTATCAACTTAGTCATCTAAAGCTTTTGCACTTAACATAATTTAATAAAGTTGTTAAACCTCAGTTCAGCCCTGGCTGAGTAAATCTATGATCAACAGCATTTCTGCTGTCACCATTCTGTATTTGTTTTAGGTAGTGTGCATCCTTGCCCTTATCCTCTTTTAAAATGGCAAAGTGTAAAATGACGGAGATTTTGCTGTTATTTTTAGTAGTTTCAGTGACCACATACAGGCTTTCTCATTGGTTTAAGTAAGTTGATAATTTTAGAAAATGTGAAAATAGAGACATGCAAGCATTTTTTGGTTTTTTAATCAGTGAGCTTTTACTGTATCATGCAGCAAATACAATTAACTGAAAACTAACACACCCATCATTGGAATTTGATTGAACAACGAAAAACCATCTGTTTTCTGAAAGTTTTAATCACTTAATTCTTCTAGTCCTGAAACTGCATCTGTTTTGTTTTACTTCTATTTCACAATTATACAGCAAACAAAACAATTCTTTTTGATGTCATTCTGACTAAACGGTCTTCAACAGTTCTGATGACTCAAACACCAGCATCGCTACTGCTATCACCAAATTTTGACTAGTCTCAGAATGATTCACCACCACACCGTTCCAGTTGACTAGTAGCAGAAGCTACACTGTAAATGACCTTTAACCATTGCCTCAATGCTTGTCTATCTCAGTGTTTGCCATCTTTAATCTCTCTGCTATAAATCCTAACGAAGGATCTTTTGTTTCACTTTTCTTATTCCTTCTCCCTCCTTCCTTCCATCCCCCATTCTTTTTCTATTATTTTTTCTCTCTTTCTCTCTTTTTCTTTCTGTCAATAGCTATTTACTCCAGCCCTTGTTATTGGCCATTAATGACCGTTTCAGATTCCAAAATTGCAATAAAAACAGATGTACAGTTCCACGGTTTGTAGCTAAAGTAAAAAGAGGCATTCAAGTAAAACAAGGGTGTAGGCTGGAGAAGAGATGGCCAGATGGAAGGAAGGAAGGAAAACATACAATTCAATGATTAATGTTCTACTGGAACTTTCACAAGCTGTTAGATCTTTGGTTTAAACATATGGCAACAGTGATATAAATATAGTAGCAACTGCTGCTGCTAACAACACAAAGACCACCATCACAATCATCCCTCACCACCATCTCCATCACTTCACTATTACCACCACCATCTCCATCACAATCACTCCACCACCACCACCACCACCACAATCACTCCACCACCATCACTCCACCACCATCACAATCACACCACCACTATTACCACCACCACCACCATCACAATCACTCCACACTATTACCACCACCACCACCATCACAATCACTCCACACTATTACCACCACCACCACCATCACAATCACACCACCACTATTACCACCACCACCACCATCACAATCACTCCACCACCATCACAATCACTCCACCACTATTACCACCACCATCACAATCACTCCATCACAATCACTCCACCACCACCACCATCACAATCACTCCATCACAATCACTCCACCACTATTACCACCACCACCACCATCACAATCACTCCACCACCACCACCACCATCACAATCACGCCCCACCCCCTCATCATCAGTAGTAATAACAATATAAGGTGTACACTCGAGATGTTATTGCTGCTGCTGATAGTGAAGGTGTCATAAAAGTTTGTCTTATTATATGTGGACATTTGAGAACAGCAGCAATAGCGACAATGTCAACAGCAGCAATAGCGACAATGTCAACAGCAGCAATAGCGACAATGTCAACAGCAGCAATAGCGACAATGTCAACAGCAGCAATAGCGACAATGTCAACAGCAGCAATAGCGACAATGTCAACAGCAGCAATAGCGACAATGTCAACAGCAGCAATAGTGACAATGTCAACAGCAGCAATAGCGACAATGTCAACAGCAGCAATAGCGACAATGTCAACAGCAGCAATAGCGACAATGTCAACAGTAGCAATAGCGACAATGTCAACAGCAGCAATAGCGACAATGTCAACAGCAGCAATAGCGACAATGTCAACAGCAGCAATAGTGACAATGTCAACAGCAGCAATAGCGACAATGTCAACAGCAGCAATAGCGACAATGTCAACAGCAGCAATAGCGACAATGTCAACAGCAGCAATAGCGACAATGTCAACAGCAGCAATAGCGACAATGTCAACAGCAGCAATAGCGACAATGTCAACAGCAGCAATAGTGACAATGTCAACAGCAGCAATAGCGACAATGTCAACAGCAGCAATAGCGACAATGTCAACAGCAGCAATAGTGACAATGTCAACAACAGCAGCAATAGCGACAATGTCAACAGCAGCAATAGCGACAATGTCAACAATAGCAATAGCGACAATGTCAACAGTAGCAATAGCGACAATGTCAACAATAGCAATAGCGACAATGTCAACAGCAGCAATAGCGACAATGTCAACAGCAGCAATAGCGACAATGTCAACAATAGCAATAGCGACAATGTCAACAGTAGCAATAGCGACAATGTCAACAATAGCAATAGCGACAATGTCAACAGCAGCAATAGCGACAATGTCAACAGCAGCAATAGCGACAATGTCAACAGCAGCAATAGCGACCATGTCAACTGCAGCAATAGCGACAATGTCAACTGCAGCAATAGTGACAATGTCAACAGCAGCAATAGCGACAATGTCAACAGCAGCAATAGCGACAATGTCAACAGCAGCAATAGCGACAATGTCAACAGCAGCAATAGCGACAATGTCAACAGCAGCAATAGCGACAATGTCAACAGCAGCAATAGCGGCAATGTCAACAACAGCAGCAATAGCGACAATGTCAACAGCAGCAATAGCGACAATGTCAACAATAGCAATAGCGACAATGTCAACAGTAGCAATAGCGACAATGTCAACAGCAGCAATAGCGACAATGTCAACAACAGCAGCAATAGCGACAATGTCAACAGCAGCAATAGCGACAATGTCAACAATAGCAATAGCGACAATGTCAACAGCAGCAATAGCGACAATGTCAACAGCAGCAATAGCGACAATGTCAACAGCAGCAATAGCGACAATGTCAACAGCAGCAATAGCGACAATGTCAACAGCAGCAATAGCGACAATGTCAACAGCAGCAATAGTGACAATGTCAACAACAGCAGCAATAGCGACAATGTCAACAGCAGCAATAGCGACAATGTCAACAATAGCAATAGCGACAATGTCAACAGTAGCAATAGCGACAATGTCAACAATAGCAATAGCGACAATGTCAACAGCAGCAATAGCCACAATGTCAACAGCAGCAATAGCGACAATGTCAACAATAGCAATAGCGACAATGTCAACAGTAGCAATAGCGACAATGTCAACAATAGCAATAGCGACAATGTCAACAGCAGCAATAGCGACAATGTCAACAGCAGCAATAGCGACAATGTCAACAGCAGCAATAGCGACCATGTCAACTGCAGCAATAGCGACAATGTCAACTGCAGCAATAGTGACAATGTCAACAGCAGCAATAGCGACAATGTCAACAGCAGCAATAGCGACAATGTCAACAGCAGCAATAGCGACAATGTCAACAGCAGCAATAGCGACAATGTCAACAGTAGCAATAGTGACAATGTCAACAGTAGCAATAGCGACAATGTCAACAGTAGCAATAGCGACCATGTCAACAGTAGCAATAGTGACAATGTCAACAGCAGCAATAGCGACAATGTCAACAGCAGCAATAGCGACAATGTCAACTGCAGCAATAGTGACAATGTCAACAGCAGCAATAGTGACAATGTCAACAGCAGCAATAGTGACAATGTCAACTGCAGCAATAGTGACAATGTCAACAGTAGCAATAGCGACAATGTCAACAGCAGCAATAGCGACAATGTCAACAGCAGCAATAGCGACAATGTCAACAGCAGCAATAGCGACAATGTCAACAGTAGCAATAGTGACAATGTCAACAGTAGCAATAGCGACAATGTCAACAGTAGCAATAGCGACCATGTCAACAGTAGCAATAGTGACAATGTCAACAGCAGCAATAGCGACAATGTCAACAGCAGCAATAGTGACAATGTCAACAGCAGCAATAGCGACAATGTCAACAGCAGCAATAGCGACAATGTCAACTGCAGCAATAGTGACAATGTCAACAGCAGCAATAGTGACAATGTCAACTGCAGCAATAGTGACAATGTCAACAGTAGCAATAGCGACAATGTCAACAGTAGCAATAGCGACAATGTCAACAGCAGCAATAGCGACAATGTCAACAGCAGCAATAGCGACAATGTCAACAGCAGCAATAGCGACAATGTCAACAACAGCAGCAATAGCGACAATGTCAACAGCAGCAATAGCGACAATGTCAACAATAGCAATAGCGACAATGTCAACAGTAGCAATAGCGACAATGTCAACAGCAGCAATAGCGACAATGTCAACAACAGCAGCAATAGCGACAATGTCAACAATAGCAATAGCGACAATGTCAACAGTAGCAATAGCGACAATGTCAACAGCAGCAATAGCGACAATGTCAACAACAGCAGCAATAGCGACAATGTCAACAGCAGCAATAGCGACAATGTCAACTGCAGCAATAGTGACAATGTCAACAGCAGCAATAGCGACAATGTCAACTGCAGCAATAGTGACAATGTCAACAGCAGCAATAGCGACAATGTCAACAGCAGCAATAGCGACCATGTCAACAGTAGCAATAGTGACAATGTCAACAGCAGCAATAGCGACAATGTCAACAGCAGCAATAGCGACAATGTCAACAGCAGCAATAGCGACAATGTCAACTGCAGCAATAGTGACAATGTCAACAGCAGCAATAGTGACAATGTCAACTGCAGCAATAGTGACAATGTCAACAGCAGCAATAGCGACAATGTCAACAGCAGCAATAGCGACAATGTCAACTGCAGCAATAGTGACAATGTCAACAGCAGCAATAGTGACAATGTCAACAGCAGCAATAGTGACAATGTCAACAGTAGCAATAGCAGCAGTAGTAGCAATAGCAACAGTAGTAGCAACAATAACAACTGGACCAATTAAAGGACTTCTACATGGTCGACCAATCCACTAGAAATAAGCAGCAAAATCTTTTTTACAAAAATCAAAAAGACAGTAATGTGCTTTCAGGTCTCGAATAACTACCCCCTCCCCCCTCGCTTATTAATTTTTCAGATTTGTCCCCCATCCCCGCTCTTATCCCCCCCACACACCTATTTAATTTTGCTAATCTATCTTCAGCGAAATTTTATTTTAAGTGGTAGCATTCCTGTAACAATTAATTTTCATTATACATTAAAAATATTATACACGGCAAAACAAAGTACATTTCAAGAAATCTCATATGTTATAAAATACAAAAGATGGGTTGGGGTCTTAATATGTAAACTAAACGAATAATTCTGTTTTTTTTTTTAAAAATCAACAGAGACAACCGAGATAAAATACTGATTTTCCAAGCCCCGCTTATCCCCTCTCCTATTATTTGGGACCCGAGAGTAGTTCTAGAAAAACTATCTGAAACGATGTTCGTTATTGGATTGTTATTGATTATAGATCTGTTTAATCAAATCTGAAATAGAGGAGGATTAAACAACTGGAGTGAAACTATTCTTATGTTAGTATGGCAGCCAGATATGTTAGGGTGGGACTGCAGTTGATAATATTAACCCCAGTAACTAACTGGTACTTTATCAACCTCAGAAGGAAGAATGGTAAAGTTAACCTCAACAGAATTTCTAACATCAACAATGGATTTCTAATTTATGCACATGACCAGAACATTTGGTGAAAAGGTAAAGTTGATTAAAACAAAGTATTTGATTGTTACTTTATTTTGTCAACCTTGCAATGATGAAAGGCAAAGCTGACCTTGGTAGGATTTCAACTTAGAATGTAAACAGCCAGAACAATGGTATTTTATCCAACACTTTACTAATTCTGCCAATTCCTCACCCTTGTAACATCAACAATTAAAAACAGAACATCTATATATAGGAATCATTAGTAAAACATTCACACAGACAACACTGGATCAGTTTCATATGATAAATCTCAACCAATTACAAACATTTTCCATGTTTTTAAAGCCATAAAACTTAGGGACAAACCAAGAGGCTTCTTCAATATGGATGACATAGATATGACTAGAATGTTGATTAAACAATGTCCTACATTAAATTACTGGATATCATGGACTTAGAAGATCAGACTGAAAATTGATATAAACAATACAAAACTTTTAGTGTTGAATGGTATATCTTGTGATATTCTAGCCATTGCTTACTTGGGTGGTAGACTAAATCTACCACCTGGCCCTTGGGTGCCTTTAATGGGATCCATTCCATTGCAAGCATTCAGACTATGTCCCCAGTTGATATCTTCCTCTCTCTTTTCTACCATTCGTAGAAACCCTGAAATGGGTTATTGGAACGACCCTTCCTCCTCACTGATGGACGAAAATAAAAAGGCTGCTAAGCTAATCATTTTCTATATTATAAGGATATGCAAATATGGTTTCCATAGTGCTAAACTGATGAAAGAAATTTCCCCAGGGACAGAATAACTGTTCCATTTCAGAATCCTAAATATTAATAGGATCAATAGGAATCTCCATCATAGGTAGATTATTTTTGTTCTACTGTGGAATTGAAACCTGCAGCAGGCCAATGAAATACCCATAAATTCCAAATTGCTTTAATGCTGAGAGAAGTGAATTATTCCACCTACATTGTTTACATAGAGTTATTGGAAGCCTCAATGAGGTTATTTAATGTGCAAGAAATAGCAGTCAAATCTCCCTCATATCACACCCTACCAACTTAGGAAAGGAAAAGACAAGGAAATCTAGAACAACATACTCATTATATGGCTGGAATGTATTTAATCCTAGGTTTATTCAATCAGAGTTGACCTGGGTTAAAGAATAACAACATCATCAATAACAACTACATAGAGCCGGGCTGGCAGATTTGGTTGAATTAAACTAAGTTTCTGGGCCAAATATATGAGAGTGTCAGTTAATATAACTAACCCATATATAGAGTAGAAAACAAAACGAGTTAACATGTGAATATACTAACAGGAACCAATGTGTGTGTGTGTGTATGTGTGATGATGATATATATATATATATATAAATGAAGTATTTCCGTTGGAAAGGTACAGGAAGAAAGAGTGCTCTATGTAGGCTACAGAGCTTATTAGTTATGTAATAAACAAGATAATTACATTTACAAGTGGTTTCTTGAAGGCAGATGTTATGTCTGTCTTCAGTCGTCAGAATGAATAAAAAAATTATTCATTCTGACGACTGAAGACAGACAAAACATCTGCCTTCAAGAAACCACTGGTAAATGAAATAATTATCTTATGTTGTTTATTACATGTGATGTGCATGGAGGATGACTGCTGGATAAAGAAGTGCCAAGAAATCCCAGTAGAAGGAAGACGAAGAAGAGGTAGACTACATAAAACATGGGCGGAGGTGGTGAGAGCAGACCTCAGATCGCTGAAGCTCACCGAGGAGATGACGAAGGACTGTGACAAGTGGAGAGATGCTGTGTTGAATAGGACCCGACCAACCCTTTCAAGCAGGGAAAAGTGAACGTAAAATGATGATGATGGTGATGATATATATTGGAAAGTGTGTGAGGTCCTTGGTACAGTTAGGTATATTTGAAAAAAAAGGAAAAGAATGACTTCACTTGTAGTTCTAAATAATTTGATTTAATTTTATAATATAATAATTGTTTTTACTTTTTGACACAAGGCCAACAATTATCCCAGTGTATTACTGGTACTTTATTTTATCGACCCCGTAAGGATGAAAGGCAAAGTTAACCTCGGCGGGATTTGAACTCAGTCCGTAAAGGGACGTAACTATGCTAGAAAGCATGGCGTCCAACCCTCTACCGATACTGCCAATTCACCATAATAATATGAGTTGGTAGATCTAATAAGTTCTTTGTTAACTTCGGTGGGAAGAATTTTAAAGATTCCTGGTTAACTTTCTTGGAGAACTTTCTCGCATTCATCGGTGGCGATTGTCAAACTGAGATCAGGTTATGTTGTGATGTGTGACTCTATATATAGAAGAGATTTGAATGTGTTTGGGGTGTGGTGTTAATGAGTGTGGGGTGTGGTGTTAATGAGTGTGGGAGTGAAGGAGTGTTGATGGAATATATATACAGAGCAGAGAGTGTTGAAGTTAAATGATGAATTGTGATGATATATATATATAACCCATGCTAGCATGGAAAATAGATGTTAAACGATGATATATATATAAATAGATGTTAAACGATGATATGTATGTATGTATATATATATATAAAAAAGAAATAGGATTTCGCTTCAAGCATAGCTTTATACAATATGTATAAATATTTCGTATCTCCAAAGAAATACGGTTTTAGGAAGCCGTAGGGGGGCTAACGCGACTGCTGGACTAGAAGACAGGCGAGAATATATACTTTTCTCGTCTGTGTAAATCTTTTTTATTATAAGTTGAGCCAACTTATGCAGCTTCATATGCAAATGAGATTAATCACCTCATTTACACAGACGAGAAAAGTATATATTCTCGCCTGTCTTCTAGTCCAGCAGTCGTAAGCGGTGGGAGGGACCGTCCTGACGAAGGCCAGTTAAGCCTGAAAGGCATAGATGGTTGTCCCCCTTGCTTCTGCTGGACATCGCCAGAGGGCGTTAGCCCCCCCCCCCCCCGGTGTTTGCATAGCTACGGCTTCCTAAAACCGTATTTGTTTGGAGATACGAAATATTTATACATATTGTATATATATATATATATATATATATATCATCTTTAATTTGGTCCACTGTTATGGAGGTACCTCCAGACGGCAGCAGGTCTCTGGCATTTGCAACCTCTGTCTGAGACCCCCAAGATGCTCAGTGGTGGAATAAATATAATCAATCACAGGGCAGATTTCTTTGGTGCATGTCGATACCTAAGGATGGGAACTTTCCTCAAGCTATATGGATAGCAACCCTACCACACCGAGTCCCAGAGACACCAACCCTGCCTGCTGCACTTATCTCTTCTCTCTTCTTGTCTCGATTAGCATCTAAAAATACCCCAGAGCCACACTAACTTAGCAGTTAGGCCCATGTCTTACTTCACCTTGGATTTCCCTTCTTTCTCACTTCCTTAGTTCTAATCCAAGTATCAAACCACTAGCTATTTAGTGAGATAATATACCTTGGCAGAATCTAATCCTGGGTATCTACATACACCCCACATTTCTGCTCACTGGGCTACAACATCTACCATCAGTCTGTAATTCGGTTTTCCTAACGACAAACTACCTCCTTTCACACATAAAAATCAATACAAATTGTGATAAATAATTAGGACATACCTGTTATGTCTATTCTCACCCTTCTAAAGGGTACATATGTGTCTATGTATATACGTATGTGTGTGTATATATGTGTATGTATATGTATAAAAATGTGTGTATATGTGTGTTTGTGTGGGTATGCGTGTATCTGGATACGTGTGTGTGCTGGTATGTATTATATGTTTACAATATGGATTAAAATTTCAACACCTATAATTATAATTTTAACACCTTTTATTATGAGGACTTCATGTTGATAAGCATAGACATTCCCAAATGAACCCATATCTAGTTACATACATGAACTTTTCACTAACAACTCCAATCAGGAGTAGTAGTAACATATTAACACTATGGCCATCAATGTCAGCTAGGTCACCTAGACCAAAACACCCCAATATTCTGGGTATATACAGTGATTATAGTTGGTTGTTAAAAACAACCCTATCAAACTGACTTGTTTCCAAGACAACTGACCTAAGAAATTTAATGAACTTGGTACTGGAATAAATCTGACCAATGGGAAAGAGGTAGATTCTACTGAATTTGTTCATTCTAAATCATATGCCACCAGTGTTTTGAGAAAACAACACCATACTCCAGCACTGGGCATATCAAAAGATCGAAATAACAGAGGTAAACCTTGTTCCATCATTGTTTTTCTGTTTTTTTCTGTTCAAATTCTAGCTGTCTGATGAGGTCATGGCTGTTCCATAATGGTTATCACCGAAATATATATAACAGCGAATATGAATAAATGAAGTTAATTTTAATCCGTTGACATACTTCTTGTTTATATATATATATATATAACAAAGGAAGTGTGGTAAGGAACCAGGTGGACCATAATGCACCAGAGTACTCTATACTATGGGGAGTAGAGTGGGTAATAGGAAAAGAGTCAGAACCCCGACGGCAGAGCTCAAGCCGTTTCAACAGCTATTTCTGGACTAGACATAGCTGTCAAAACGGCTTGAGCTCTGCCGTCGGGGTTCTGACTATTTTCCTATATATATATATATATATATATATATAGTAATAATAATAAATGCGAAGACTAAAATCCAAAGAGGGCTCGATAGGGATAAATATAGAACGGGATGGAAAAAGTTCAGAGAGTTTATACCACTATTGGCCGCTAAAGGGTTCTCTCTAAAAATGAATACGAACAGCAATGTTACATGGCAGTGAGACTTGGGCATTGTGTGCAGAGGATATATGCAGACTGGAGAGAAACGAAGCTTGCATGCTACGCTGGATGTGTAATAGTAATATACGTGAACGGCAAAGCATAAATGAATTAAGGGAGAAATTAGGAATAAGAGGAATCAGATGTTGTTTACTCGAGAGAAGACTACGTTGGTACAGTCATGTGATGCGCATGAAAGACGATAGCTGTATAAAAAGGTGCAGGGCGATAAAAATAGACGGTAGACACGGAGTAGGCAGACCCAGAAAAACCTGGGACGACTTGATAAATTCCGACCTCACACACTTACACCTCTCTAAGACAATGTCACTGGACCGAGATCTTTGGCGCTACACAGTAATACAGAAGACCCGCCTTGCCTAAGTACAAAGCGAAACCTACAGTCAGTAGGCACCTCTAACAAAAATACACCCTCATCTTACCATCCCCACCCCATCCACACCACTCCTTTCAATGTAAAGTTATGTTGGTACCACAACATCCAGTCCGAAACAAATGAGGTCGTGTAGGTGTCACGACAAAAAAACACACAGTCCTCGCTGTAATGTGGCCGTGTAGGTAACACGGTAAAAACCTCCCAGTCCACACTGTAAATGTGGTTGGTGTTAGGAAGGGCATCCAGCCATAGAAAACCCGCCAGACAGTCCTATGCGAGCAGGATAACCAATCTTGCCTCAAGTGGGAAAATTCCTGTCCAAACCCATGCACGCGTGGAAGATGATCGTTAAATGATGATACACACACACACACACACACACACATACATGTATTGTCACATACTGTGTTATGGTGAATTTCCCCCCAAATGCCATTAAGAATAAACATGTCTGTGGAGTGACAAGCCACATACACATTAATTTCATGAACAGTTCATTCCATTAATCGACCAACTGAAATGACCATCATTGGAACTGATGGAGATTCTATATACAACATCTTCCATGTTTCCATGGGTTAGATAAGTGAAGATGGAGACAAGTCAGATCAGGTGACCAGGTCTTGCTCATAAGGATCTGTTTTGGGCTTTGTTTCCTAACACTAACACTAACCATGTTACAGCATGGACTAAGTACTTTATACATATATAGTGGAAATGAAAAAAATCATCGGTGTATATTTGAAAAATGATAAAAATGATATCCATGCTTGTATGGAAAACAGACGTTAAACGATGATGATGATACTTCTGATGATTCTTATAATTTTTCGAATATGTGTGTGTGTGTGTGTTGTGTACATAGGGAGAATGCAGTGACTCCATAAGGAGGTCATATTCCTGTCAAGACAAAAAGCACTCAGACCCCTTGTAAGATGATAGTGCTGGTACCATGACAAAAAACCCCAGTCCCGGCTGGAAAGTGGTTGTCTTTAGGAAGGGCATCCAACCATAGAAATCCAAGTGAAACAAGGTGTGTATGAGCATGACGTGGTCACCTGACTTGTTTAGCCTGATAAGTGACAGCCTGTATTAAATAGACTGTCACTTTATGAGGCTATGTGAGGATGGAAAATAGATGGTACACAGTGATGATGATGACACACACACACACACACACACACACACACACACACACACACACACACACACACGTATATAGGGTGGTAAGTCCAAAACAATAAGAATGTTAAAAGACAACATACAAAGTCAATATGGAAAGAATACAGTTTGACGATAAACCGATAGATATATGGACAGATGCATATACACACACACATGTCTGTGTGTGTGTGTGTGTGCACGCGCACATGTGACTAAATATAATAATCTATGTTTGATTATTGGGTTTGAGTGAAAATCCAATTCCTTAGACGCTGGCCAAGGGATTTTCTATTAATTTCTATAATCAATTTCCATCAAATCACCTTTCAAATTTGACCTAACACTTTTCTGCTTGATCTCTAGTGGACATTGTTCTGACATTTGCCTCTAACATCTCACATATGTTAATAATAATGTAGGAACATGACCTTGCTGATTTCCATGCTCTCATCTCTGTTTCTGTTGTGCTAGGAAAGAATGTTGCATCTATAATTGATTGTTACATGAAATAGTGTTGATGTGCATTCGTGTGCGTACACATTTCTCTTCTCACATGTCTACATAAATACATATTTGCATAAATTTTCATAAATGTTTATACATAAACATATGCATTTCTGTGTGTATATGTGTATATATATATATATGTGTATTGTAAGCGTGTATGTGTATGTATGTATGTGTATGTATGTATGTGTATGGTAAGTGTGTATAGGTATGTGTATGTATATATGTGTATTGCAAGCGTGTGCAAGAGAAAGTGTATATATATATAAACACACATACATGTGTATGTTTGTGGATATACTTCATGTGTGTCTATGAGTATGTACAGGGAAGAAATTATAAGTGAAACTGTTGTCAATGATGCTTTCAACATTAAGTCATCAGTGGAAACAATGACACCAAAAATTGTTAGAACTCTCATGAGATGGAGGTGAGATGAGTTACTGAGTGTGAAGCAATTACTTGTTTCCGGCTTTATCACATGGCAGCTTAGAATTTGGTAAATTCTGTTACACTGAAACAGAATCAACTTTAAATACTTCACAGAAATTTGTTCTCTGTCTCCATGTACACTGTCTCTCATGTACACTGTCTCACTGTCTCCATGTACACTGTCTCTCATGTACACTGTCTCACTGTCTCCATGTACACTGTCTCTCATGTACACTGTCTCACATGTACACTGTCTCACTGCCTCTCATGTACACTGTCTCATGTACACTGTCTCACTGCCTCTCATGTACACTGCCTCTCATGTACACTGTCTCACTGCCTCTCATGTACACTGTCTCATGTACACTGCCACTCATGTACACTGTCACTCATGTACACTGTCACTCATGTACACTGTCACTCATGTACACTGTCTCACTGTCTCTCATGTACACTGTCTCTCATGTTCACTGTCTCTCATGTACATTGTCTCTCATGTACACTGTCTCTCATGTACACTGTCACTCATGTTCACTGTCACTCATGTTCACTGTCTCACTGTCTCATGTACACTGCCTCACTGTCTCCATGTACACTGTCTCTCGTGTACACTGTCTCACTGTCTCTCATGTACACTGTCTCTCATTACACTGTCTCTCATTACACTGTCTCTCATTACACTGTCTCACTGTCTCTCATATTCACTGTCTCACTATCTCTCATGTACACTGTCTCTCATGTACACTGTCTCTCATGTACACTGTCTCACTGTCTCATGTACACTGTCTCATGTACACTGTCTCATGTACACTGTCTCATGTACACTGTCTCATGTACACTGTCTCACAAGTACACTATCTCTCATGTTCTCATGTACACTGCCTCTCATGTACACTGCCTCTCATGTACACTGCCTCTCATGTACACTGTCTCATGTACACTGTCTCATGTACACTGTCTCTCACGTACACTGCCTCTCATGTACACTGTCTCATGTACACTGTCTCACTGCCTCTCATCTACACTGTCTCTCACGTACACTGTCCTCCAGAAGTGACAACAACAACTGTTTCTCACAGCTACAAGGCCAGAAATCTGAGAAATGGATTAGTTGATTAAATGAAGGCCAGTACTTGACTGGTATTTTATTGTATGACCCTCAGTACTTGACTGGTATTTTATTGTATGACCCTCAGAAGGATGAAAGTCAATCTTGATGGGATTTAAATTCAGATCACAAAGAACCACAACTGAATACTGAAAAATATATACAGGAAACTGACTGGCCAGTCTGCTGATATGCAAATCTGACTGATCAGCCAGTCTGCTAATATGCAAATCTGGCTGATCAGTGGATCTGCTAATATGCAAATCTGACTGATCAGCCAGTCTGCTAATATGCAAATCTGGCTGATCAGTGGATCTGCTAATATGCATATCTGACTGATCAGCCAGTCTGCTAATATGCAAATCAGACCGATCAGTCACTGTGTATTTTTGAAAATAGCATATATTTTCACTAGCTCTGACAGTTTGGCAGGTGAACAGTGAGCTGTACTGATAAAGGGTGATACCCAGAAACATTTCTTTTTGCAGTTCTTTTTTACATGCCAACACAAGAGCAAGAATGAAGAGTTCATTCTACTGACATGGCTATAAAAATGAGGCTCGTTTGTTTAATTGCAAACGAATCGAATGTTATTATTAATATTCGAAAAACTCAGATTACATTTATTGTATTCAGCCATGTAGAGCGAAAATTTTGTTTTTATTAGAAAAATATATTAACTTACACTCTTACTATTCCAGATAGTTTCTAACAAACACAAAGTCACAAATATTTGGTAATGAGTCTTGCCAATTAAATTGATCTCCAATACTTGTGCATATTTCATTGACATCTGAAACGTCAACTTCATTCTAATGAATCATAACCATTCTATGTTTAAATTGTACTAACATTCACTTAGTCTTTTATACTTTCCACAAATTTCACCTTAGAGGAATTTTAACTCAGAATGGTTATAATGGTTACATTGGCACAAGTCCTCAAATGTGATGGGTGTGAAGAGGGGAGATGAAGATATATTCTTGGGTACCAAACAATAGGGGGTGAAGGTGGAATAAGCGGGGGGGGGGGGTAAGCAAGGGGGATAAGCCAGGGCGGGGGATAAGCCAGGGCGGGGGGTAAGCCGGGGGGGGGGGACACAAGTGAGGGGGTTGATTGGAAAATTGGTAATTTTTGTAGGTTGTCTCTTGATTTTATAAAAACCAGAATTAATCATTTAGTTTACATATTGAGACCCCAGCCCATCCTATTTATTTTATAACATATGGGATTTCTAGTAATGTAATTTATTTGTCATGTATGTTTTTTAATGTATAAAGAAAATTAATTGTTGCAAGAATGCTACTACTTAAAATAAAATTTCGCTGGAGATAGATTAGAAAAATTTAATTAGTGGGGGTGTTGGAATAAGAGTGAGAGATGGGGTGGTGGAAAAATCTGAAAAATTAATAAGTGATGGGTGGGGGGTGGGGGATGACGATTATTTGAGACCCAAGAGTGAGTAATCTATTAAATTAATTCCAGTATTGAAATATTTATTTTATCAACTTCAAAAAGATGGCAGTGCCCCAACATGGCCACAGCCTGTCGGTAGGAACCCATAATGGAGTAATAGAGTTGTTGTTACTGCTGTTGTTGTTTAGACACAAGTCCACCCTAATTGAGCAGGCCTATGATGAAAAGCATATAAATTATTTAGAAGGGTACATGTTATCCAATACACCCTTCTCTTATTCAAGACAATATAGTGTGATTTGGAGAGAAATTTTACAGCTATTTCTAGCAAGTCAACGACCACCTAAAAGATAGATCCCACATTAACTCATGAGAAGCCAAGTGGTATTTGAAATCAGAATCTGTAAAGACAAAATGCCACAAGACATATTGTCTGCTCTACCAATATTGTTATTCTTTACTCTCATGTGATGTTTTACAATTTCAACACAAAACCACATATTTTAGAGAGGAAAAGAGGAAAATCTTAAACACTGTGTCCAGTAGAGCTATAGGCCAGACATTTCAATTATGTCCTTGTTTTTGCATTCTTCCATATCAGCACTACCACTCCTTGGTTCAATGAACTGAGAATTCTCTGCTACCAATTGCAATAGATAGCTGGTAGCACATTGGCAAACACATGTCGCATATGAACATAAAGGGGCAGACCATCCAAACAAGATGATTTACCCCTCATACACAAGGCCGTTCATATTTCCACCACAGTTATCAGCCTTTTGCTGTTGAGAGTTGCAGTAGGCTGTCAAGGTAGGAACTACAATCCACTACTATCTCAGTCCATCAAATGGCTTTCATTCCATTGTGTGTCAAAGCACATGCCTTAGCTCTGATAATGCAACCTTCATGTTTTGCATTGAAGAAATGATCCAAGGCCATTCTTGCAACCAGCACATTGGTTGCAACTCCACTTTTAATTACCTTTTCTTATTCAATTACTAATTCTCCACCTCTTCTAGCTTTTCCTATTCCTAATTCTTTGCTAAAAGCTATTGATTCTAATCTAATTACTCTTTTATGAGTATAACACCACTGATTGTTGACAACTGTCCCTGTCAACTAATGAACTAAAATCCTTATCTCACTCTGAAGGCTTTACACACCAGTAACAATATGTTTAGGTTCCAGTAGCCAGGTCCCTGTCTAAGTGTTCTATTGAGGTTGACCATGCAGATCACAAATTTGTGGTGTGGGTAGGCAATCATTTTTAATTTTGGATACTTTACACTATCTTTTTTTTTTTCTCTGGGAGAAATCAACTGTGTTCAGATATGGAGTGAGAATGGGCTCTGTCAGGTTTGAGCAGGGGTCATGAACATTGCAATCAGGAGCTACAAGTCTCCCTCTATCTATCTATCACCACCACCACCATCATCATCATCATCATCATTTTACGTCCGCTTTTCCCTGCTTTCAAGGGTTGGATGGGTCCTATTCAGCACAGCATCTCTCCACTTGTCACGGTCCTTCGTCATCTTCTTGGTGAGTTTCAGTGATCTGAGGTCTGCTCTCACCACCTCCGCGCATGTGTTTTGTGGTCTACCTCTAGTGCGTCTTCCCTCCACTGGGACTTCCTGGCACTTCTTCACCCCTCGGTCATCCTCCATGCGCATCACATGTCCATACCATCTCAGCCTTCTCGCCTGCATACCACAACTTATCCCTCTTATACCCAGTTTCTCTCTCAACTCATCTATGCTTGGTCATTTATGCACATCCAACGGAGCATGCTTGCTTTATTTCTCTCCAACTGTCGCATATCTTCTGCAGTTGCTGCCCATGTCTCACTACCATGCAGCATCGCGCACCTCACACAAGCATTATATAACCGTCCTTTCGTACGCAGGGAGAAACCCTTCTTTGTCAACAGAGGAAGCAGCTCCCTAAACTTCTTCCAGCTCGTCCTTATTCTAGATACTATGGCCTCGGAACAGCCTCCTCCCATGCTAATCTGATCACCTAGGTACCGGAAGCTATCAACCACTTCTATAGAATCCAATGAGTATCACAGCGATTACTACTGCCAACTTTCCCTGTACATCTACTGCATATATATATTGGAAAATGTGTGAGATCTTTGGTACAGTTAGGTATATTTGAAAAAAAGGATCAAGATCTACAAACTCATAATATTATATTATAAACTTAAATCAAATTATTTAGAACTACAAGTGAAGTCATTCTTTTCCTTTTTTTCAAATATATATATATATATATTTGTATATAAATCAGGATGGATTCAGTAAGCAACTGGTCAAACCATTACTCTCCAAAGTACTCAATACTTGGGGTAGTAGCATATGGTTATATGAAAAAAACCAGGACCCTGATGGCTGAGCTCTTGCCATTTCAACAGTTGGTTCCAGAGTAAAATGGCAAGAGCTCAGCTGTTGGGGTCCTGACTCATTCATATATATATCTTCTATAGAATGCAATGACTTTGCAATTGGCTAAGTTGTCTGGCTGTTAGAGAACTGTGAGTGCCTGACAGCATCCCAGATTCTAGGTACCCAATCTTGGTATTTGATTAATCATAATAAATAAAATAACACTAACATATTTTCTCTTTCTGAGTAGACACGTAATAACATGAAAGCTTTCAATTTACCCCAACCCAGATTTAATATATAATTTGATAGCCTATCTAGTAAAAATTACAAACATAAAGTAACCAATGAACTAATAGTAAATGAAAAATAAATGACTATCAGGAAGGAAGGAAAAAATAGACTAAATAATATCTGTTAGGCAGCTCAAAATAACCATTGATAGATTGAAATGGCAGGTAAATAAAATAACATTCATTAAGAACTTATGATTGTACTGCATCAGCAAAAGGCTCTTAGTAACATGTAACAATAAGTATCAGGAATAGAATATTGCAATGGTGTTTTTGCATGAAGTTACTTTTGAATATTGTAGTTCATGCAATTATTCTGAGTTACTGTAGTTGTTTCAATTGAAAAAATATTTTATTACTTTTCTTCTATCAATATCTAACAACCTATCTTCCTATTTGTCTAAACTTGGAAAATAACATATTTTGATATTAGAATCAATAAAAAAAAAGTGGTGGATTGGCAGAACTCAGTATGTCAGATAAAATAACACTGTTGTATTTGTTCTGGCTCTTCACATTTTGAGGTCAAATCACACCGAGGTCAAATCACACCTAGGTCAACTTTGTTTAATTCTCCTGGGGTCAATAAAACAAAGTAACAGTGAAGTACCAGAGTTGATTTAATTAAACGTATCCTTTCCCCAAATTTGCTGGCCTTGTGCCTAAATTAGAAATCAATATTAGAATCAGTGAAATAGTGGGGCAAAATACCTTGCAGACAAAGGAGGGTCGGATTGGCAGTATCGGTAGAAGGTCCGACACCATGCTTTCCAGCATAGTTACGTCCCTTTACGATCTGAGTTCAAATGTTGCCGAGGTTAACTTTGCCTTTCATCCTTACGGGATCGATAAAATAAAGTACCCGTAATGCACTGGGATAATTGCTGGCCTTGTGCCAAATGTAGAAACAAGTATTTAATGACATTTCTTTATATTCTCAATTCAATTCTGCTGGGATTTATAAAATAACCATTAAACCTTTTGTTTCTGTATTTCTAATGAAACACACTGACTATTATTTGCAAATATATTTGCTGGTGGAATTTAATGAAATAACTTTCTCGCTATTAACACTTTAGCATTTAAACCGGTCGTATCTGGCCAGAATTCTCTCACCTCTTTCTGTTTGAAGCGGCTGTAACCAGTCACTCATACTAATGTTAAGGTATTGTTCTCAAAATAAATGATATCAAAATCTCATAGATTATGTAAAGTAAAGCCTTTACCATGAAAATATAATAGTATATATAGAGTAATGTAAATGTTAAAGGGTTAAGCTGCTGTTTGGAACATAATTCAACAAAGGTTTTTCATCATCATCATTTTACGTCCGCTTTTCCCTGCTTGCAAGGGTTGGACGGGTCTTATTCAGCACAGCATCTCTCCACTTGTCACGGTCCTTCGTCATCTCTTTGGTGAGTTCCAGCGATCTGAGGTCTGCTCTTACCACCTCCGCCCATGTTTTTCGTGGTCTACCTCTACTGCATCTTCCTTCTACTTGCAATATCTCCACAGGTGATAGTCAGGCTAAGATGCTAGAATAACCAAACACTTTTGTAGGCATCACCTGATACCTTGGTGAGGTGAGCTGCCAACGATGGCAAGAACTTCATGGGCAACAGACCAGCTTCTCAAAACACTTTCAACACAACAGGCTGGAAAAAATAGTCAGCAGATAATTCCTGGTATTTTAGAGTTTTATTTCATTCAGATTTGGATGTAGTGGTCCTCATTTTTACTACAGTCTCTAGGATGTGGGAAGGCGCAAAAGTCTAACTATGGCATCCCAAATGAGACGTCTATCTAAGGATAAGACTATCTGGCTTCTTACCATCAACTCTGGACAGTCAGGGTCACTAGAAAACTGAAGGAATGTTGACTGAAGTCAGGGTTCACATCATCAGTTTATACCTTATCTTCACACATTTATACATATTTATTAGAATGCTGTTGTAGTGTGCATACATTTTTTGGAACCCTATATTATATTTGTCTTTTAAAAGTTGGTTTTCTTTGAAATATTTTCATCCTGACAAAGTAAATTTAAATTAATGGGATTTTCTTTTCATTCACACAAATGTCTGTAAATTCAGTGAAAGAAATTGATAGATTAGTTTGTTTTAAACTAATTTGAATAAGGAATATGTAAACTGATGAAAGTTGGATTAGATTCAGTTATACGATATGTGCTCATTTTGAAATCGTTATTTTCACTTTGAGCTGATATGTGCTCACTTAGAATTACAAATGGTATAATAGAGAGGTTGGTAAAATATGTACAAACTGAAATAAGAATTGGAGTTATTTTTTAAACACACTGTATCATCTAATCATATAAGAGGTGAACTGCTTATTCTTCAAAATATTTTTGGTAATGCCTCGACAAATAGCTCCAAGTGAATTTCAATAGCTGGAATATATATATATATTTGACAATGGCCTTGTACACCATGGCACAAACATTTCAAGAACAGATTTCAATAACTACTATTTGAAACATTTGCTTGTGTATTCACCCATGTTGAATCCCAGAGAAATATACTTCCTATACACTGAAATTGGAACTTTCTCAAGTAGATATTCATCCAGACGAAACAAATAATCCTGTATCTGTATCAAAAGTCACACACAGAGCCAATATTCTCAGAAAATTAGAATTATGTGCCATTGTCGTGTTTACCCCTGGAGAAGCTGAAAGGTATTAATATGATGAGAGTTTTGCTTGGCTGATGAAAATTTGTAATTAACCAGACATATTGCTTAAAATATTGTATTCTCTAATTTGTAAAGTCTTCACTGCTACAGTTTGAGAAGATACATTATGTATTCTTGGCAAATTAAATCAAATAGGTTTAGGTTTTGTTTAAGTGACATGAGCTCAATTGCTATCCCACTTTGAAGTCATATTTGCTCACTTTGAAATCTTAATTCTCATTTTGAACTGATGTGTTCTCACTTAGAATTACCAATATTGTAGATATACCAGTTTAGTTGAAGTTTAAATACATTATAATTGCTATATATATATGTTATTAATCTTTCCTTGGACAGAATATGAATATTTTTTTCTTTGGTGAGAAAATTAGAAACCATTTCTGTTGTCCACAGGGAAATAAAGTGAACTACACAACCATACCTGCATCTATTTATGTAGATTTGTTTTGTAATATTTTAAATATTACAAATATTGTAAATACTGCTGAAATAATTTACCTGCCCTATCACACAGGTGACGACACAGGATCGCGATGTGTGAAGAGATGCCGTGCTGAAAAGGACCCGTCCAACCCATGCAAGCGTGGAATAGCGGACATAAAAATGACAATGTTGATTTTGACAAACATGAGCTTCTGATATAGGAGGAAAACAATTGAGAAAAAGGATAGTCACACAAAATGGAGTCCACTATTAAATTATTTGAAAATGTTCTCAATTTTGTACATGTGATAGTTTCAATGTTTTTATTGAGTAAATAACATTCAAGGAAGTATTTTAGTTGGATAAAAGGCCTACTTCTCTCCTACATATTTTGACATTCCATTGATAAGTGGATTCCAAGCCCAAATATTTCACTAGTAGAAAATGGAATAGTGTGATAACATTTCTAATCTCTTCTCACTTTATCCAGAAGGTAAATATAAAATATTGTTATCATAATATTGTAATATTGATTCTTAAAAAAGTGAAAAAAAAACAACAAACAAACAAACACAGATAACGAACTAGAAAATATATAGTTTTTAGTTTATTTTTGCTAGGAAGAAATGGAGATTGAGTGAGTTTGATGTTTTGTTCACATAGATATATCACTTTGAAAATTCAAACTCACTAACTATATGCTCTTTATTTTGTTTATTGCTTTCTTTTTTTGTTGTTTGGTCTTTGAGGAATTTTCATTGAATTATCACTGTTGATGTAGATTTTCTAGTTTAATAGACGACACTCAATTCAGATTGCAATTGATATATTATTTCTATAATATTGATATCTGGGTGAGGAAGGCTATTGGCAGAATTGGTAGGGTGTAATAAAATAAATTGTCATTGCAGTATTTGTTCTGGTTGTTAACATTCTAAGTTCAAGTACACCTCTCCCCAACACAGTCAAATTTGCCTCTCATTATTCCAGGGTCAATAAAATAAAGTATGAGGTACACTCAAGAAGTTTTGAGACTTTCTTTCCAGTCCTTTTTAACTAAACCATGTAACTGTCACTCTAATACATACTTGATATAGTTATAATAAGCTAACATGCCAAATCTTTTTTTTTTCCAGGCTGAAGGTTTGGGCTGCTACATCACTTTAAACACTGTCATACACGTCTTGTCATGGTTGACTGATTCCACAAGGCAGCTGGACTATTTGGAGGCTCAATATGTAATAAAATTTTGTGTCAACCAAATCAAGTGAGAAACTAAACAACCAACACACCAGCCAGTCAGTGAACTATATCAACCAAGTTGACTAATCAACCAGCTTACAAATCAATTTAGCTACCAACTAACCAACCAATCAAGCAACAAACTGACATACTAATTAACCAAGAAACCAACTATGTAATTAACCAACCAGCCAGCCAATCAGTGAACTTAACCAAACAAACAATTAAGTAAGCAGCCAATTAACTGACCAAGGGTCAGTCAACCAAACATCTAGTAAGCCTACCAATCAACCAACTACCCCCCCAAAGAACAACAACAACAAAAACAAAAACCAAACCAAGCAAACAACTAAACAGCCAGCCAATTAGACAGTGAACCAACTAACCTACCACAAGCTAGCCTAGCAACTAACTTACCACCAGCTAGCCTAGCAACTAACCAGCCAACCAACCACCAGCTAGCCTAGCAACTAACCAACCATCAGCTAGCCTAGCAACTAACCAACCACCAGCAAGCCTAGCAACCAATAAACCACCAGCTAGCTTAGCAACTAACCAACCAACCAACCAACCAACCGCTAGCAACTAACCAAGCAACCAGCCAACCACCAGCTAGCCTAGCAACTAACCAACCAACCAACTACCAGCTAGCCTACCAACTAACCAATCAACCAGCTAGCCTAGCAACTAACCAACCAACCAACCAGCCACCAGCTAGCCTAGCAACTAACCAACCAACTAAGCAACCACCAGCTAGCCTACCAACTAACATACCACCAGCTAGCCTAGCAACCAACCAACCACCAGCTAGCCTAGCAACTAACAAACCACCAGCTAGCCTAGCAACTAACCAACCACCAGCTAGCCTAGCAACTAACCAACCAACTAACCAAGCAACTAACCAACCACCAGCTAGCCTAGCAACTAACCAACCAACTAACCAAGCAACCAGCTAGCCTAGCAACTAACCAACCACTAGCTAGCCTAGCAACTAACCAACCAACCAACTAGCCTAGCAACTAACCAAGCACCAGCTAGCCTAGCAACAAACCAAGCACCAGCTAGCCTAGCAACTAACCAACCAACCAACCAATCACCAGCTAGCCTAGCAACTAACCAACCAACCAGCCAGCCACCAGCTAGCCTACCAACTAACCAAGCAACCAGCTAACCTAGCAACTAAGCAAGTAACCAAGTCAAGTCAGCCAGTTAACATAGCAACTCAGCTTACCACCATGTATTGACATCAATGATACTGTTAGTACCATAGTTAGTGAAAGAATCTTCTATTGATATACTTTCTCATCACACTTGCTATCACACTAACACACCTCCCACATCACTGGTGATATCACACAAGATGTCCCCTATCTCTAGTCCCACATCACTGGTGATATCACACAAGATGTCCCACAACACTGGTGATATCACACAAGATGTCCTCTATCTCTAGTCCCACATCACTGGTGATATCACACAAGATGTCCCACAACATGTCCTTTTAGCAGTATTAGTTGTAGATGTTATCGAGATGCAAGTGACATAATAACAGCAGAAATTAGAGATGAAATATACGTTTATTTTTTGTTATAGCACAAACAATGGTGTTGTACAGAGGCTGGTATCTGGCGTGTGATCCGTCGGCTTTCCAGTGGCTGTCTGTCTTTTCTTTCTGGCGTTCTCAACCGGCGTTGTTCTATCAAGGAGCGTGAGGCGTCTTACTACAGTACCTCGAGCCAGATTTTCAAATTATTGAAAATCGATGTCATTACTCACATGTGGAGTAAGATGGCGAACAATGCAACAAGGGGAGCTATCCGCTCTAGCAAAAATTGAATCCAGAATAAGGATTTGAAAAATGTTAAAAAAAAACACGACATGCATGCATAAAAAAAACAAGGCAAAGGAATAGCAGAAACACAGAGGCCAAAAAAAAAGGTGCAGCTAACATAGTCTAAATATAGACGGTGCTGCACAGTTTTTTGGGCCAGTGGACCCTACGACCTGAACGGGTTGTGGTCTTGTAACGTGGCGATGGTGGTGGATCAGGAACAGTCGTTCGCTCAACAGGCAAATACGA